>JBBPBX010002721.1:43184-76309 GCA_038048925.1 Garcialebias charrua | reverse complement strand
TCTTTGTTAGTAGTTACGTCATCGTACGTACGCCTCGTTTGTGTAAACAGGTAAAATGCCCGTATATACTTTTTATTATTTATTGTTTATTATTATTATTTATTATTATTATTATTAGAGGAGATGTTCTCCAGCCGAGTTATGTCTCGCAGCGTTGCGTACCAAAACATGCAGACCGATTAGAAACAGCTCATCGATACCCGGTGCAGGAAAAGAAAAAAAACAGTACTGTACTGATCTTTATTATTATTTTTAAATAAATAACTGTGAGGTAATAATAACAGCAGATCAGTAGGGTTTTGTAGAGAAACTTCCGTTCGCAGCTTCGACTTCACTCTAGAAAGATTTAAACTGTTGAACTTTATCTAAATTGAACCAACTATTCATTGAAATAAATGTAAATGTTATCACATTTACAGGTCTGAACTGGCATCTTGATCTATATTTTATGAGGTTTAACAACTACAGTTTATAATTTTTATCACAGCTGATAACTTTACAGCAGGGGCGATTCTAGGATCTGAACTTTAGGGGGCTTAGCCCCTTGACAGTAACTCTTGGCTTGAACAATGTGGTGGCCATGTCAGTTCAATAATAAAGTTATTTCATTGGTCAGATGAGTATGTTTGCACTCTTTGCACACGTACAAACATTTTGTCCTAAACTACTACAATGCAATCTTCAAATAAATAACGCAAACCGATGCACAACTTACATTCATATCACTGAAATAATTCTAAATTAAATATTGATGCATAACCACTCTACATTTGGAATTGCCCATTGCAAAATATCATTGCATTGCCAACTGCCATTTGAATAAAGATGCTGATAATATGAGTCCCAATCCATCATGGGTGTCAGAAGCATTTGTAATGTTGGGAGGGGACTCACTGGTGGGAGGGTCTGGGGGTCCTCCCCCAGAAAATTTTGAATGAAGTGAGATGATGCCATTTCCTGTCTTTGGTGTATTTTAATGGTTTGTTAAACATCTATGTTTACCTACATTTATAAACCAATTTACATTTGTAAAATTCAATAATTATTTTCGAGACAGATTCCTCGTTCAACTAGTCCATATACGCATCATCCTGTTTTTAAACTCACTCCTATGGCTAAGATAATTAAATGAATGTGAACAATTTATCACAAACAATGACTTTAGGCGTGCACTTCAGTTTTGCTTTGCTCATTTTTGATTTAGTTTTATTTGTAAAACAACTTGTCATTGCGCTAAGCAATGGTGACGTTAACATATATAACAATTAGAAGAATTAGAAGTCCAACAACAGAACACCATCAGGTTCAAATCGGGGGGGCGTTCCTCCCAACCACACCCCTCCAGGTCTCACTTTCATTGCCCACGTGAGCGTTGAAATCCCCCAGCAGAACAAGGGAGTCCCCAGGAGGCGCACTCTCCGTATCCCCTCCAAGGACTCCGAAAAGTGTGGGTAATCTGAACTGCTCTTTGGTGCATAAGCACAAACAACAGTTAGAACCTTTGGGGGTAATATTTTTTATGAGCCTCATACATGACTTGTAAAATACTATATTCAACCAAGTCATAAAATTTTGATAATTTCAACTGATGAAATAATATTTGTTGGGTGGCCATAGCACTTCCTACTAATAATTCATCCCAGTGAATACAGAAGTGTGGTCAGCTTTTGAAAAACAAACAAACTGTTCTTCAGAGAAGTTTGTGCCATTTTGAGAGACGTCGCCTTGTGGTGTCTGTCAGAATGGCCCAGGCTAGCACTGTACAGTATTAAGTTTTGTACTTTACACGTGTGCAAATTCATATTTATGACATTTCTGGTCAAAATATGTGAGGACTGGTGGGCCAGCGGGAAGCTGGTTCAGAAAAACCAGTTCCACAGGTGGATTCATGCTCCAGATGTGACTTTTGATGCCTTTTTAAAAGACGTTTTAGGAAATCATCCCATAATCAGTTTCTGCACTTTGTAATTATTTCCTCTGGCTCTTGCAGAAAGGTGTGCTGCTTTTTAAACCAAATTTTAACCAAACTCCCATGTTTCACTGTAAAAGTCAGTGTGAGTCAGCAGGGGGCAGCCTCCACCAGCTGATGACTCTCTGATGATTTTTGTTGCTTTATTTCATCACACAAAGTCACAAAACTTTCATCAGAAGAAGCTGTTTTTGTTTCCAGTTGTCTGCTTTGGTGAAGAGTCCAGCAAGAAGTTTTCCTCCCGTCCTTCAGACGCTGTGGCTCCAGAAAGCAGAGGAAATTAAAGGAAGAGGACACACAAAGGCCCGTTATTCTTTTACACAGATTTAAAGTTGACTTTAATTAGAGGTTAAATATAAAGTTTCCACTAAATACCAAAAAAAAAAAAAAAAATCTTGTAACAGATTTAGGATTATGCTGTTCTTTTTGGAAGGGTAAAATAAATGCTTCGAATATTTGCAAAACCCAAAGTTCGAAGAGTTGGCGTCCATATCCAGTGTGTTGAGAAGGACACCCTGGACAGGTCTCCAGTCCATCACAGGGACATAGAGACAAACAACCATTCACTCTAAGTCACACCTAGGGACAATTTAGAGCAGGGGTGCTCATTAGGTAGATCGTGATCTACTGGTAGATCTCTGAGGTAGTACTGGTAGATCGCAGCATGACATTAAAATTTTTTTTCGGCCTATCAAACATCCTGTCACTTGATTGACATACAGGGCAGCCATTCACAAGCCTCATTCTCTCAAACCAGGTCTGAGAGATTTTCGGGGAAACCCCATCCCCGCTCCCCCACCCCCGAAGGTGTGAAATTCTCCGTGTGTGAAGTTGCACATACAGACGGCTGCAGTCCAAAGTTTTTCTGCACTAACAACAGTTTTAAATAATGTCAGAGAGCTGAGTGTTTTTCTGCTACTCATCCTTTTTCAGCATGCAGGAGCAAAACTAATAAAATCCAGGGTCCAAAGAGATGTTATTCACCAGTTTGGACGTAACTGTGTTTATGCAGTCGCTGCATGCACAATGAATACAGCTGAGCCCAGGGTTGCCAGATAAAAAAAATGCCTTATTTACAACCTCCTTTTCTGTGCGCATGTTCAAGAAACACAACACAAACGTTATCTTGCTCAAGATGAGAGTTCTGCAATGGAGTTAAATTCAAAGCAGTCTGCTCCTCAGACAAATAGTGTTAGAATTATTATTTTATCTATAAATGTTTCTGTTAAATTATTATTTTGTATAAATGTTTCTGTTCAGTGCCCTGAGATTACTTCTTTTGTGAATTGACGCTATATAAATAAACTGAATTGAACTGAATCTTAGAACATCTTTACTCAGCAAACACGACAGTTTAGGTCAAAATACTATAATTTTAAAGAACTGCGTGCACCACTAGAAGAGTGTTTTTTGCTAAATATTGTGACGATGCTGTTTTATTAAGGCTATTTTTTTTAACATTATTTTATTTCAGGGACTGAGAGGCTCCGTGAGGTGGCGTCCTCTGGTGGTGACATCTCGCAGTTCAATCCATTTTATGTTGTTGGTGTTATTTTATTTGTGAACACTAGGGTGAGTATTATGCTGTTTGTCACTGTCTCCACCATGATATCTATGGTCTCCACACCTGTCCTAAATGCACCTTGTTCTGATAGTTGAAAGGATAAAATTTCTCATTCCTGCACATCTTGTGATTCTTTGTTCTACCTCAGAACCTTTTAGGTATATTATCTTTTATTTCTTTAAATGCTAGGGGGCTTAAAAACAATGTGAAACAACGAAAAGCTGTTTCTCTTTTTTGTAAGGAGCAAAAAGTCAATTGTGGTTTTTTTTACAAGAAACTCATTCTGGTAAGGATGATGTAAACTTTTGGAAGTTACAGTGGGGTGATTCTATTTTTGTTAGTCATGGGACGTCACACTCAGCAGGTGTTATGATTTTGTTTAACAGATTCCCAGGTAAAATTTTAAATCATGTTAGTGACACAAGTGGGCACTGGCTTATGGTGATAACAGAAATTAATGATAAACTTTATTTTGGTGTGTGTTTATGGTTACAACGAACGAGGCAAAAACAAAACTTTGATATCTGACTGAGGTAAACATATTACAGATAGTATGCATACTTATTCAACAGACAAAGTTATAGTTGGGGGGTGATTTTAATTTGGTGCCTGACCTATGGTTAGACAGAAATCCACCTCGGGTCCTCTGTCATAAATATGATGATCTGATCAATCAATTAATGAACAGTGCAAACTTGATTGATTACTGGAGAGTGAGAGTGACTTGTCAGTTCTCCTGGTTTAATGCCTCTAGAATAGATTACTGACTCATTTCTACTTCTTTGATAAATTATATTAATAAGTGTGAGATATCTGCTGCACCTTTAACTGATCACTGTGTAATTTCTCTATCTCTTGTGTTTTCAAGGTCAGATCCTGGCTTAACCCGTGTTTGGAAATTCAATAATTCTCTTTTGCAGAATTCTGGTTTTGGTGAAGAGGTCAGACAGTTGGTGGTGGAGGTCAATGCCTTGGAAATGTCAGCTGTGAGTAAATGGGAATGGTTTAAATTTAAAATAAGGGAGCTGGCTATTGATACAAGTAAAAAACTATCTAAACTGAAACAACAATTCAATATCATTACAAATATTAAAGCTGCACTATATAAGTTTGTAATGCAGTCTGTAACTTTTCTAACAATATATTTTTAACATATTTCTTCACTCTGTCACTATCTACTGACAGACTGATGTTAGACAAAGTAATCTCTGAAAAAAACTATAGTCCCCTTGCTTCTCTATCAGCATTTATAAAAACACTAAAAACACAGAGTGACCCGGACAATGACCAGCCAATAAAAACAGAGTTGTTTGTCACGCCCCATCCCACATTCAAAGGATTGCAAAGCGATGCAGGACTGTTTTGTATGTGACACAAATGTATTAAATATCCCTTCTTCATCCCAGAGCTGGACTTTTATTCTGTTTTTTTGCCAAAAGTCAAGTGATCGCTTCATCCTTTACTGACAAGAATGAGGAATTGGATAAGTCACGAGCGAATTAAATCATGTCCAACGTGGCTGCGTATCACATCACAGAACTTCGCAGCGCTGAGACAGGACATGTAGTGGGGGCAGAGCATTCCAGACATTCCAGACCTCCACTGACAGAAAAGAGGAAGTCACGAGCGAATTAAATCATGTCCAACGTGGCTGCGTGAAGCTCTGCTGATTTCAGGGTGTTTTTGTGTTGCGGGACCAGTGCTTCATGGTTTTATTATATTTTTTAGAATGTTTTATTAACATATAATCACAGAACTTTGCAGCGCTGAGACGGGACGTAGTGGAGGCGGAGCATTCCAGACTGCAGCGCGAGCGAGGTGGAGCTAAGTCATATATGGCTCTGAGGGGGAGGGAGCAGATGCTTTTCCCTGCTGAAAATATTTCTAAGTCCTGAGCACAACAGAAAGTTACACATAGCACCTTTAACAGTCTTTGTAAAAAGACGGATTTGTTATCTGAAGAATTTGTTGAATTAAATAAATTACAGAGTGAACTAGATAAAGGCGCCCCCCCAGGAGTGTGCACAGATCTATGCTGGGTGCTCAACCACCTTTGAGTCCCGCCCCAGCTGCCCCCCCGCCCTCTGCGTAATGTCAGCGTCACTAATGTGCTTGTGTGCAATACTTTTTTTTCATTACATTGTTGACCTTCAGAGGTCAAAAATTTGCTAGGAATTTTTTTTGTCTCCAAACCCAATGTGTCATTTTTCACCACTTTTATTGTCTGTCCAACAGATCTCACTTGTAAATGAGTCTTCGAGGCTCAATGTGACTTATCTGTTCAAATAAAGGTTGAATGAATGAATGAATGCGCAATAATCCAGGTAGAAAAATCTAAAAAAGCTACCGGTAGTCTGGTCCTCTGGACATTCAGGTTTTGTTTGTTGAATGTTCAGAGGACAAGACATAGCTTTTTTAGATACTATAGTATGTGTCATTTTTCATCAGTTTGGATGTAACTTCCGCCTCTCGACAGAGCAAGTCGCATATCTTTTTGCTCCTATCCTCCTTAAGTTTTCCTCCTCCCTGCTTGCTTTTTGTCTCGTCCGTGATTCTTCAGCGCTCACTCGAACCAATTTGCGATGGATTTAATAAATTGGGCTGTTTCATCTATAGATAAGATTTTTTCCACGAAGCGAACCGGGCCAGGAGAAGCGGTTTGCCCCTCTGACACGCACGCTGTCGGATACATGATGGATCGTGGGGACAGTGGCAACCCATGTGTTTGACCGTCTTGTCTGTCGAAGACGTGGAAGATTTGTGGATTATTGGAATATTGGTGGCAGCTGCTCTGTTTTTTGGCGTGAGCGGAGCTGTCTGTTACTGGAAGATCAGGAAGACTTCGGCAGCTATCGGCGCACTGGCCAAACTTCCTGATCAGCAAGAGACTCTGATCCGGGCCGTGAGCTCCTCAACCCAGCTGTTGTACGAGCTGAACCGCACTATGGGAGCGGCGGTAGACCACCGTGGATCTGCGGTGCGTTTTGGGACTCGTTTACAGCCGCCCGGCATTAATCAGGGCACGGATGGGGGTTCGTAGCTTCGGAAACTCATTTGATTCGGCGATTTTGGACCTGAACAGCACCTGGACTCTGGAAGGCTGCAGTCAAAAGAACACTGTGGCCTGGATTGAAGATAAACAATAACTATCTAGTCTAGTTTCTGCACGACCTTGGAAAACAAGAAGGCTGTGTGCTGGGAACTCCTCTCCTGGAGTGAAGCTGAGAGACACTGCTGACCCCCCCCCCGAGATCTCTGTGTGTGGCTCGGAGGCGCCGAGCTGAGACAACTGCTGAACTGTGCTTATCTGAATGTTGCTCACAGACTCTTGATCTCCTTGCATGTCGTCAAATCTGCAACGTCTTGTCTGAATGTGCTTTTGCTGATAGAGTTTTTGGGACTTTATCATAGAGTGTCTTAAGACAATCTTTGATAGACTCTTTTTTGAATATCACAAATGATACCTATCGTGTTTCTCCTTTTTCCATATCTGTTTGACCTTCATCTGGAGACGGATGAGCGCGGCCGCGCAGAAGAACATGTCATGTGTTTGGAAATGCTGCAGCTTAGCACACTTCTCCCTCTTCTGGATGACTGTGCTTACATAATCACGTTGTATTAATTAATTGGTGCAATGTTAATCAATAAATCTCTTATCTCTCTCTTATGTAAGGTGTTGTGTGTTGGATCTTTTCTCATTCATAAGCAGCGCAGCAACTGGTGCAAGTCCTGCTTGCTGCTGGTACCTGGATCATAATCCCACTGGAGTGGGTTGGGGAGCAGGCTGTGTCCCCTCCCCAAAAATATCTGATCTGAAAATGGACGGTTATGGAACCTGGAAATGCATTTTATGTTTTTCTTTTAGTTTTAATAACCAGACAGTAGTATTTTTTAATGTGCTGCTATATTTCCTATAATTTTTCTTCTACATTTAATAACTGTAGATTAGCATAACTTCTGGACTTTGCGGTCCAAAGAATTTCATGAAAAATCATGAAAAAAAATGGTTTGACGTCAGTGGGGAACGTGCAATTCAGACACGTGTTACCCTGAGCATTTAGAAAACCGCTTTAAGTATAATAAATGCAATAATTTTTGTAACAATAGAAATATACCTTCAAATAAATGATTACCATTTTCGTAATTCCTGAAGATGACTGAGGAGCTGAGCAATGTGGGTCCTGAGCCCCACATTGAGAAGTTGTGTGCATAGAAATTTAACTATTTGGAGGAGTAAAGGTGAGGCTTTCAGACCTAAACTGCAGAGCACAGTGGTGGTAGCATCATACTGTGGGGCTGTTTATCCACCATTTGTACTGAAGTAACACAAAATAGATCAAATACATCATTTATATGGGAGGGCCCCAAAATAACCTACTTTAACTGTATTCCTATGTCACACACACTAACCCAAGTGACTGAACTGTTAGACGGTTATAAAGTTGTCAACTGATTTACCAGTAAATAAAACATTTTTAATGTAATGATTTCAAAAAAGTCCAGATCCAGAATTCACTCCCGCTTAAAAACCTTTTATTAAAAGATTTGAACACAAACGTGTCAGCAGTAACAGCGTGTCCCTTTTCCAAGAAGAAAACATTTTTTTAATGCACCAGTATTTGAATAAATGCATTTTAAAAAGAGTAAATACTTTGTCCCAGTTGGTCTAAAGTCAACAGGCTACAACCAATACTCTTAATTACTTCATAACAGAAAAGTGTTATATTCTGAATTAAAAATAATTAACCCCAAACTTAGTGTAAAGAAAACTACTCAAATGATTCCTGGTCCAAACCACCGTTACATTTTTATGTACAGCCCTTTACAGTTATTTACAACCTAAGAGAATCAGAAAGAGGAATGAGAGGGAACTGCACAAACAGATTCTTCTAAACCATACATTAAGTCACATCTGCTTTAATCGACAGATTTAATCAGAAACCACAGCAGTCTGTAACGGAGTAACGTGGAAAAAGAAATATCACAGGAGGATGACAGCATCAACTGGCCATTTAGGATAAACCCATATCCAGCAGAGAATGTGTACAAATATCGCTATTATCATATTTGAAGAAAAATCAAACTTTCTATAGAAGGGGAGTAAAAATTAAAGAGGGAATGTTAAAGTACAGAAATGTGTATGTGCTCTGGTTTTGTGCAGAAAATCAGATTAGAAGCGTCTCATTATATCAGAACCACACACACCACGTTCCCACCGTCCTGAGAGCCACCATTATTCCCACTGCGCACAACAAAACCCACCATTAAATAACACTTTAACCTGCTGCAAATGTCCTTTTCTTTACTGGTCTTGAATGAACATCCCTGGCCTATTTGTTGAATATTGAGCAACAGCTCAAGAAATATAAAAAAAAAAGGTTTGGATGGAGGATTTAGCACAACACTGAAATTCAGAAGCATTATTTATACTCTTTGAATTATAAATTAAGAATATATAAAGTATTAACTGACACTGTATGTTGATTTGGGATGTTCAGACATTATGCACCTTCATGTGGAAGAATAACGTTCAAACCTGAAGGCACATGACTATTTGCCAAAACATTTCAATATAAAGTCTTTTAACATTTAGATGAAAATGTTGCCCCTTTACATCTTATCTGCTTGAATCCACTTCATGAAGACCAAGTATTACAAACAAAAATCAGCAGCTCCCCATGTGACTCCACAAACTTTGGCAGAAAGATTAACTACTATAATAAAGTGCATTGTGTGTGTGCAGACGATCCATCCCAGCCTTCTTTCGTTGCTTGGGTTGGACACGTGTCAAATCTTCCCTTCTTCTTTGTCAGGTTTTACAGGTATCCACCGAGGCACATGAGCAGCAGCACGTGCACAGTGAGCAGGTAGAGACTGAGCAGCAGAGGGGTTCGCTGACGGGAGCAGAAGACCACTCGGAGCATCCGCATCAAGCCTGGACCACCTCTCCGAGTCTGCGAAAATACAAACGTGAGGTTTGAATAATGCTGGGATCGAGGTGACGTGGTGCAGAACACGAGCGGCTCCTCACCCGAGTGGTGGCTCCTTCAGGCGGCTCGATAAAAACAGCGGTCTCTGAGTGATCCTCCTCGTGCGCAGAGTGCCATGAAGCCTGACTGTGACTGAGAAGAAAACTTCACGTTAGAGGATTTACTGAAGGGACAGATTTATCACAGCTGGAAAAAAAATGTTTATTTTAGTATCAACATTACAGAGGGTTACAAAACACTGGGGGGGAGATGATAATCTACTAGAAGTTTCTCAAACTTTTAAACTAGGGCTATATCAAGATAATTTCATATGTGCTATAAAATGGACTATAAGGTCTATATCGATATTTCTACATTGCGTTATAATTAGACTTGACAATCCATTCAGTTCTTTTTCTTCTCCTGTCTGCACGTGGCCTCTCTTTCTCCCTCATTGAATACAAACACACAGCCTCTCAGCTCAGCATGCTCCTCCCACTTCCTGCTTCTCCAGGTGGGCGGGAGACGTTAGCACAACAAGTAAATATAGGAGATATGAAGAGCTGCTGAGCAAAAAGAAAAACAATGGCTGTTATTTGGAGATGGTTTGGATTTAAATTGTCAGAAGAGCAGCAGAAAAATGTTTTCTGTAGACAATAACAAAAACAAGTCCAGACAAAATGTCAGAACTACGAGTATTTATCACCATTTAAAACAGCGCTATAAGTTAAGCTGCAGCTCAGACTGTGTTTTCAGCCTCCTTCTCTGAAACAAACCACGGGTCAAAGCTCATTTAGCTGTGCTGTGTGTTATGAGAGGAACAGAAAAGTAGTGTGACATTAATAAAGCAGCAGCTTATCATATAGCTAAAGACATGGTCTCAGTGTCAGCTGTGGAACAAGACAGCATAAGTTAGCCATCTTGTTAGCCGCAAAGGACAGTGTCTTTAGCTAAATAAGTCACTGATTTATTAATGTCACGCCACCCCTCACTGTAAGACATGAAACTCTGTGTACAGCAGTTCTCTTTTTTCTGCCTGTCCAACTTCATGCTGCCCCTCTTTCTCCCTCACTGAATACAAGCAGCCCCTCACTGCAGCTGCAGTTCACATGCTTACCATACTTTTCGGCCTATAAGTTGCTTGTTTTTTTTGCACAATTTACATGCCCTGCAACTTATAGGCTGAAGCGATATATTTATGGATTTTTTTCACATATTTATAAACCATTTTTGGCTGAGATATGACAGTGCCCATTCATTTTGACAGATTTTTTTAACCAGTACCACTTTCAGCCACTTGATGGCAGCAGAATAGTAGTAGCAGCAGCAGTATGGCATGCAATAGGTAAACGTTAGTCTGGTTAAAACCAGACCCTTGTCCTTCGCTTCGTACTAGGGTCTGGGATTTCTCCCATAGACAAGGATTTCTCCGGTAGATTTTTGACCGGACCAATCAGAGAACAGAAGGCGGAGTTTTGTTAGTTTAGCCTGGCGAGGTCCAGGCTATTCAGATAAATAGCTCAGAAACCACTCGGTGGATATTTTTTCTGCTACCAGTGTGTAATTATATGGCTCTAATTTACTGACTGTTGGCCTGGATGAAACATTTGAGATAAAATTCGATTTTTTATAATTTATTTTCGTAGCGCACCCGAGGCTGTTTGGAAAATGTCAAACCGAAACAATTTAAATCCAGCAGATTTGACCATTTCGTGAATTGATTTAGGAACTGTTAAGCTCAGGAACACTTCTGATATAACGTCAGCTAAGAAATATATTTTTTCTCAGCAAAGAAATAATAGTTTTTTACCTTGTTTTCATGAAAATTCCTTCGTGGCGGCAGCCATTTTAACTGACGACGTCAGTCGACGTCGTTCAAAACTCCGCCTTCTGTTCTCTGATTGGTCCGGTCAAAAATCTACCGGAGAAATCGTTCTCTATGGGAGAAATCCCAGACCCTAGTACGAAGCGAAGTGAAGGACAAGGGTCTGGTTTTAACCAGGCTAGGTAAACGTGGCTATAATGACAAATTCAAAAAAGTTCAAGACAAAAACAACTAGACTTTATTATACTTCACTTCATATCTTATTGTTTTTTTTCTTTAACTTTTCTCAATTTACCATGTCCTGGATGACTGAGAATCTTCATCAGCTATTAATGACACAATCAGCGTGCCATTGTCTCCCCACCTGCATTCTGCTCGTTGCTTGGAACCATCAAACCAGCTGCATCGCCCCAGGGAAATTCAGCTAATTTGACCATTAAAGTGTATTTATTAAGCAAATGTTAGATTTAATATAATTTCAAGCAAACATAATTTTTTAGGTGGTTATCTTGTTAAATTTTAAAGAAATGCAGCGGCAGCCTCAGCTGCGCGTCCGCTTTTCATCACCAGGGCAGCAAAACTATTTTTTTTTTTAAATACAGCCGATTTGACCATAAAAGTGCATTTATTAAGCAAATGTTAGATTGATGCACACATTTAATATAATTTCAAGCAAAAAATAATTGTTTTTAAGTGTCAATCTTGTTAAAAAAAAAAATTAAAGTCATCCCGTGCATGCTCCCGTGGCCGCCATTTGGCAGCCCATCGGTTCACATTTCCGGGTTGTCAGCAGTGATGCATAATAGATGTGAACTATACGGCGAAGCAACATATTTATGGATTTTTTTATTTTATTAGACAAATATGGACTGATGCAACTTATAGGGCGGTGTGACGTGTACAGCGGAAAACACAGTACTAACGTCGTTAAGGCGGCACAACTGGGGAAGATAATTACAGTATTTAATATATGTAAATAAATGTCTAAAAAACAAACTTTAATATGTATGTACGGTATGTAGTTTTTATTTTTTTACTATAAATGTGCCTGTGTGACAATTGGGACAACGTTTTGACTCAGGGTTATTACTTTATGGAAAGAAAAAATACAGTACATAAATCAAGATATATATCCTATATTGCAATTTATCTTAAAATATCAAGATATTAATTTTGGTCCATATCACCTAGCCCTATCCTAAACAAGGTGGTTTACTTTTGTTTGGTACAACTTTAAAGTGAAGAAACAACAAAAAGAACTGATACAGTATATATTTTGAGTTAACTATTTTCAAACTTGTAATGAGGTAATCTGTCTTCCAAGACATTTAGTAAAATCTAAAATGGTTGCATCCTAAGAGCAGACAACACTAAAAGATTGTCAACACGTTTAACTTCAAAATGGATATTTACAATATTACATAAGAGCATAACCATTCGGTTCATATATGTTTTCACACTTTTGTTTGGACTCAATGAGATGCACCGTATTTTCAGCCGTACCCGTAGCTCCACCCTACAAGTCGCATCAGTCCCAATATGTAAAAAAAAAGTGGAAAAATCCATAAATGTCGCTTCGCCATATACGTTGCATCGATTATGCGTCACCGCTGACACGTTGCGTTCGTTACGCGTCAGAGCCGACAACCAGGAAATGTGGACCGAACCCAGAAATGTGGGCCGGTGTTGTGCCAAAAATCAATGGGTTGCCAAATGGCAACTGCGGGAGCGTGCACAGGAGGACTTTAACAAAATTAACACTTAAAAACAATTATTTGTTTGCTCGAAATTATAGCAAAGGTGTCTCCGCCTAAATTGGCTTAATAAATGCACTTTGACAGTCAAATACGCTGCATTTCAAATGTCTATTTTGGAAGCGGCGGGAACCCGCAGAGGGACGAGCCTCCGCATTTCTTCGCAATTTAACAAGAAAAGCACCTAAAACAATTGTTTCTTTGCTCAAAATTACTGTATATCAAAGATGTATCTCAGTTGAACTTTTACTTAATTAATGCACTTCAATGGTCAAATCAGCTGCAGTTCGCCGGGGCAGTGCAGCCGATTTGACTTGTTCCAAGCAACGAGCAGAATGAAGGTGGCAGGCTATGGCAAGTCGATTATGTCATTAATAGCTGGTGAAGATTCTCAGTCATCCAGGATATAGTAAATTCTAAAAAGTTTAAGAAAAAAAAAAAAAAAGTATAAAGTATAATAAACAAAGTCCATTTTTTTTGTCTTAAACTTTTTTGAATTTGTCATTATAGCCACGTTTAACTATTACATGATGCAAGAGCATGCCATACAACAATTACTACTCTGCTGCCATCTCGTGGCTGAAAGTGGTACTGTTCAGCTTTTTTTCCCAGTCAGAATGAATGAAAACGGTCATCTCAGCCAAAAATTGGTTTATAAACATGGGAAAAAATCCATAAATACGTCGCTTCAGCCTATAAGTCCCAGGGCATGTAAATTATGCACACACAAAAAAAAAAGTAACTTACAGGGCAAAAAATATGGCAAGTTCTCAGCCATGTACACCAGGTTGTTGTTTTTTCTCCGAGTGGTGTTAAAAAGCACTTGTGTTGTTATCGACCGCTCCGAACTCAAATCCCAGCAGCGATGTTCTCGTGTCGTACCGTTTGAGTCGATCCTGCGTCGCCATCAGCTGCTCCTCAACTGCCAGCCTCTGTTGAGTTTCTCCCTCGAGTCTTAATTTACAGAAGATAAAAATGAGCATTTGTTTCTATAAATCAGTTAAATTCTATTATATCTGATACAAACGGTACCTCCGCTGGAGCTCTTTGACTTCAGCTATATAGACGTGGCTGCTTCGTTCCTGTGGGGCTCCAGGAGCGCTATCCACTTCATCGCTCTGTGGGGAAATGCTTATAATTAACCATTATCCACACGATTGATCTTTTCAGTAATTGCACAGTTTGAAACATCAGCTAATGATTTAAGTCCCACCTCGCTCTGAAAGCGTTCCTGTTGGAGTTTGGGTTTCTGCGCTCGAGTTTCTTCCAACATGGCGGTGAGCTGTCGCAGTTGATGGTCTTTCTCCGTTAGCGTGGCGAGCGTCTGCTGCTTCAGCTGCTCCACCTGAGACATCCAGTCGATGCGCTCCAGCCTGAAGAAACAAATTAATGTAACGTATGGTTTTTGTCCTTAAAATAAAATAAAAAGAAGCTAGTTTTAGTTTGAAGTGTCACCTTAGTGTCTCCATTTCCTGCTCGCCCACATCGACCACGTCCTCCAGCTGTGAGATGACGCCCAGCATGTCTTCATTCTTCTTCTTCTCCTCAAACAGCTCCTGACTGACTTTAATCAGCTCTCCTGCTCCCAGTCGAGCCAGCTCGGACTTCTGCTTCCTCACCTCGGTGCTCTGCGTTTCGATTTGCTCCAGCTGCACAGAAACAGAATGAAGACGGGATCAAATGTTACAACGAGTCACTTCGTGTCATTGTAGCTGTCCATCAGCTGCTCACCAGTCTCTCCCTGTCGTTCTGCAGAGCTTGCAGTGCGTTCTTCAGGCTCCACACCTCCCCAGTGGAGCCTCCGGGGCTGCTGGGTGCTGATTGGCCACCTGCCTTGCTCATCTCCAGTTTCTGGCTCAGTTCGTTGACCTTGGTCTCCGCCTGATCCCTGGCATCCTGCAGGGAGGCCATGGCGTTGGCGAACGACTGGTTTTCTGCTCTCAGCTGCTTTGTCGTGTCCGTCTCCTCCAGCAGCCTCTGTTCAACCGTCAGCAGGTCTCGGGCCAGCTCCGCCACCCTCTCCTGAGCGCTCTCTGACTCCGTGCGCATCACCCCTCCTTCCCAGCGGAGCTCAGCCAACTCTTTGCTCTTGTTTTCCTGCTCTCGTCTTTCCCTGCTCAGAGACTCCTCCAGCGCCTCCCTTTGAGCTCTTTCTTTCTGCAGCTGCTCCCTCAGCTTCTCGACTTCTGCACCGGGAGCGTCTACCGCCTGAGAGGCCACCCCGACGTCAGAAGCTTGACTTAGAGTCTCACTCTCCACTCTCTGCACCTCCTCTTCTCTGGCTCTGCTCAGGCTCTTTAACTGACGGTCCAGCTCCTCGCGCTCCTTTTCTAAAGAGGCGATCTTTGACCTCTGGACTGCCAGGAGCTGTTTGTGTTGGGAGTCCTTCATGCTTAACACCTGGTTGAGTTCTTCTCGGTATCCGTGAAGCTGAGCGGACAGTTTGGCCTTCTCGGCGTAAAGGTCGTCTCTCTGGACCAGCAGAGAGCGCAGCTCCTCTTTCAGACTGTTGTTCTCTGCTGCCGCCTCTTGGATCAAACCATCCTTCTCCACCATTACCTGAAAAGCAAGACAAACACCATAAAAGAAGCTCAAACATGTTCTACACATGTTCAACCAGACATATTCATGCATTTCCTCACTTGCTCTCATGCAAGAATCACTCTCCTGTCCTCCTCCTGCTTTTTTGCTTTCTATCTGTGTAACGGAGCTCCTATTTTACACATCTTCTGAAACATCAACTACCGTCCTGTCATGGATCTGGACTTTCAACAAAATCAATTAAAAAAATTATCAGCAAGGCGACAGGGTCCTGGAGAACCCTCATGCCCCGCTGAGACACACGGCAGGACACGTCATGGATCCATGGGGTGACTGGAAGCTGATGTGACTGTATCATCTCAGGAGGACGCTGAAGATGTTTATATAATTGGAATCATCATGACAGCGTTTCTGCTTTATGGCACCAGCGTATTTGTATGATGGCGGCGCAGTTTTGGCCATGGCAAAGCTGCTAACCCTGTGTGAAGGTTTGGTTTGTGCTTTGAGTACTCAGAATCAGCTGATTTATGAGCTAAACCGTATGATGGAAGTAATTTGTGAGAATCGCAGGCCACTTGCGGCTTCTGGGACTCACCAGCATGTTGGAAGGAGCTAATAAGCACTGACCAGGGAATGCCAACTCGAGGCTGACGAGAAATAACTGTCTGAAAAAAACCATCAACAATTGTGGCTTATCTGAATCTGACTCCCCAGTTTGGCCTTGAAGAAGGCCGACTTATCAAATTCCTCCTGGGATGTGTGTAAACTAAGAAAGCTCCGTCTATCACAACCAATGCTATTTATTTTATATGTGAATGACTTGGTAAATGTGTCAGGACTCCTTAAATGTGTCCTTTTTGCAAAAGATACCACTTTTTTTGTTTGGGTAAAGATATAGAACAGATGTTGGAGTTGATGAAGACAGAATTTGTCAAAATACAAACTTGGTTTAAACTTAATAAATTATCATTAAATCTAGATAAAACTAATTACATGATATTCAGTAATAAAAAGAAAACTGTTGATGTTCCATTTAAAATTGAGGGTGTTGAGATTTGTAGAGTGAGTGAGGTGAAGTTTTTGGGTGTTATTATTGATGACAAACTGACATGGAAACAACACATAAATTCTGTAAGAATAAAAATAGCTAAATCTATTGCAGTACTGTACAAAGTCAGAGACTTATTAAATGATAAAGCTCTGTATTTGTTGTATAACACAATCATTGTTCCACACTTAATCTATTGTATTGATGTTTGGGGGAAAGCGTGTAAAACAATCACAAAACCTATTTTTGTATTACAGAAAAGAGCTGTAAGAATTATCACTAGAAAACATTACTGTCATCCATCAAGCACATTATTTTATCAACTGAAGTTATTGAAGCTCCATGATTTGGTAGATTATAATAGTTCATCAGTTATGTAATGTGCGTGCTGGTAGTTTTTTGATGTCTTAAATCGTGTTCTGATAAGGATAAGGTGTGAAGAGATCTTTTTTTTTGTAATGTCACTATCCTCTCCTCATGGCTTTTCCCTTTTTCTATCTAAAAGAATAAGAGGCTGCGCTCTTAGTAGCAGCACAACGTGCACTCCACCATCTTTCTGATGACTGTACGAACATAATCTCACTGTATTTCAGTACGATGATAATAAAGCTGATTGATTACCTGGATGTGTTTCTCCTCCAGTTGCTTGTACAGGCTGAGGACTCTGTCTCTGTCTTCCTGTAATGAACCCATGGCTTTCATGAAAGCGTCCAGCTTGGTTTTGCTACTGTTCCTCTCTTCCTCTGCTTTCCGTAGTTTTTCATCCAGATCCCGCACTTCTCCTCTTCTCTGCTCCAGCTCCTTCTCAGCTTCTTGTGCCCTGCTGTCTGCCTCTTTTCTGGCCTCTTCTGCAGCCTTGAGGGAAATGATTTGTTTTAAATCACAAAATTGAACTTTCCAGTAGAAGGAATCATTTAAATACCTGTGCAACAGCTTGTTCCTGCTCCCCCAGCAGCTCCACCTCCCTGCGCTCCTTCTCCTGTAGCTCTGTCTGTAAGCTCTCCGTCAGCGTTTTGGATGAGCGCAGGTCCGTCTCCAGCTGCTCCACGTTCAGACACAGCTCTTCTGTCTTCTTCTCCCTCTCCCTCAGCTCAGTCCTGGCCTGGTCGACTTCACCCTGCAGTCTACTGACAGCCTCTTCCAGAGCCCCAAATCTTTGATGCAAACTCTCAGCCTCACTTTTCAGCTCGTGGACTTCATTTTGAGCAGATAGCAACTCGGCTGTCGTTTGCTCGAGCTTCATCTTCTCCTGCTCTAAGGCAGCCTGCTGCTCTGTGACTTTCTTTGCTTCTTCCTCCAACCTCAGCTGCCAGTCGTCGTTATCTTTCTGCAATCTAAAAGCAAAAGTTAAAAGCTTTAGCTTATGTTCACAGAAGAGAGATGTAAGAATTATCAAAGGTAAACATTATTGTCATCCATCAAATACATTATTTTGTGAAATGAAGTTTTTGATTTAGTGGATTATAACATCTTGTCATTTATGTATAGAGCTCATCATAATACATTGCCTTCTAATTTTTAAAGGGATTGTGACGTGATTTTTTTACTATTCATAAAATTGCTCAAAATATATATATTTTATCATTTAAATATGTTTGTTTTTGCAAACAAAATGATAAATCACTTTAATTTTGCTTTAAAAGTGATTTTGAACTTCAAGCCGTGTTTAATCATGGGAAATCCGATTACACTCGAACGCACCATATGTGATGTCACACTGGGCAGAGGGCTGTGGTGTCTTTAATAGCGGACAATTTAAAACTGGACGAATTTAGCAATCTATGTGAAGATTTGAGCTATTTGTCTTCATTTTGGGAAGCAGAAAATTGTTTGGGTGATGGAACAAGAAACAACAGGATCTAATTTAGGTCTGATGCTGTATCAGACTTCCTTCATGTCGAGCTGCTCATACCTGCGCACTGTGACAAGCCCAGAGCTCTGCCCGGTGTGACATCACAGATGGTGCGTTCGTGTGTAATGGGATTTCCCATGATTAAACACGGCTTGAAGTTCAAAATCACTTTTAAAGCAAAATTAAAGTGATTTATCATTTTGTTTGCAAAAACAAACATATTTAAATGATAAAATATATATATTTTGAGCAATTTTATGAATAGTAAAAAAATCATGTCACAATCCCTTTAAATTAATTATGTAAAAAGATCCAGTAATTATAATCTTAAGGGGAAAGATGTTTTTGTTAAACCGCAATTCAGAACCAGTTTGAAGGGAAGATCTACCATAATTCAAGGTGTTAGACTGTGGAACAATTTGGAGTTAGATGTTAAGGAAGCTAAATCAATCTCGGTATTTAAGAAACTTGTCAAAGTTGATTTGTTGAACAAATATAAATGAATGTATTTAGGTAATATATAAAACTGATGGTTAAATGAGTTGTTTACTTATTTTGTTATTTAGAACAATTAGTTTGTATTAGATAAAAAAGGAGCAGATTTAACAAGATATTTTCTTCATCTGCTACCTTTCATTTTATATATTTTTCTTTTCATTTTATATATGTCATTTGTTGTATTTCATTCTTGTAAAATGAATAAACTTTTTTAAAAAATGAATGTATTTCACAAAGTGTTAGATATTTGAAATATCGCTTGAGTTATTTACTTGTTTTGACAATTTTTTGATATGTTTGTTTGAATGGTTTATTAGATAACAAGGGAGCAGATTTTATAAGATTCTTTCTTCATCTGCTGCCTTTTCATTTTATATTTACAATGTTCTGTAATTACAGATATGTTAATTGTTATGTATTTTATTTTGTTATGAAATGAATAAAGACTTTAAAAAAAAAGTTAAGCAGTTTGGGGAAGCAGACGTTACCTGCTGACAGAAAGTTCCAGCTCCTCCTTCAGCGCGCTCTCTCTCTGAAGCTGCTCTGTGAGGTCTCTGGCTCGTGCTTCTGCCTCGTTCACTTCGGTCTTTTTCACCTGCAGAGCGCTGTTGAAGCGAGACTCCCACTGCCGCGCCTCGTCCAGGACTCTGTCCCGATCGTCTTGCAGGGAGCACATGCTGCGAGAGAAGGCAGCTAATCTGGCCAGAGACTGGTCCAGACGGGTCTGCGTCTCCCGGGCTCGTCTCTCTGCAGCCTCCGCAGCCTTCCTGGCCTCCAGAGCAGCCTCCTCCTCTTTCTCTCTGTCTGTGTGCGCCTCCTCCAGCCTCAGCTCCATCTCTTTCAGCTCAGCTCCCAGCCTGAACCTCACAGAGTCCAGCGTTCGCTCCGCCTCAGCTTCCAGCGCGGCCTCCCTCTGTTGGATGTTTTGTTCAGTGGCAGCTCTGGCAGCTCTGGCCTCGCCCGCCTGTTTCTGGGCTTCGGCTACTTGAGCTTTACAGCCGACCATCTCCGCTTCAGTCCTCCTCAGCTCCTCCAGAGTGTTGGACCTCTCCAGCTGTGACTGTGCTAGTTTGCTGTGGAGCTCATCCCGCCCCAGCTGGAGGGCCTTCACGTCTTTGAACAGTTCACTGATCTTCTCCTGGAACTGGATGCTGTCCCTCTGCAGCTGACGCACCTCCAGCTGCTTCTCCCTCAGCAGCTCCTCCAGCTGCCGCGCTCGGCTCTGGCTGCCTTCTCGCACCCTCTGGGCGGACCTCAGCTGCTGCTCCAGCTCCCGCTGCTTCCCGGACTCGGCTTCGGCCTCGGCTCGTTCCCGCTGGGCCTGCCTCACGTCCTCCTCCAGCCGGGCGGCTCGCTCCCTCGCGCTCCGAGCCTCGGCGTCCAGCTCCGCCCGCTCCCTCTCCGACCTCTCCACCTCCCGCTGCAGGTCGCCCAGGTGCTCCCGGCGGTCCGCCGCCTCCTGCTGGTAGCGGGCGATGCTGCCGTTGAGCTGAGCCAGCTGGTGCATCAGGCGCTCTTCCAGGTCGTCCTTTTCACCTTCAAGCGTTTGAAGGAGCTCTCTGAAGTGGACTTCTCTCTTCGCAGCCTCTTCAACCAGGCCCTGCTCTCTCTCTCTGCTCTCTTGAAGACACGAGGCAGAAAGACTCTCTCTGTGTTCGCTCTCCTGAAGATCACGCTGTAGACGTGTGAGTTCATCTTTGAGTTCAGCTTCTCGTTCCTGCCACAGCTCCTTTTCTGCGTTAAGAGCCTCCATCTCCTTCACTTTTACTTCCAGTAAAGTTTGAGCGTCGTCAGTGATTTCTGCTTCTTCCTCCCCGGCAGGTTGAACATGAGTTGTTGCAGATGCTGCAGTTTGTTCCTCTGCAGTGTCTTCTGGAGTCTTCTTTTCTTCATGTGGACTCTCAACAGGCTCAGCTGAAGCCGTTTGCTGCACAGTAACAACCTCCACAGCGTCGGAGCGGCGTTGAGTTTCTCGATTCCGTTCCATCGTTTGTGCGAGCCGATTATTCAGATCTTCGTTCTGCCGCCGTAAAGAGTCCAGTTCAGCTTCCAGAGCTCCCAGCTGCTCCTCAAGCCGTCTAACCTCAGCTCTCGCAGCCTTCTCCTCCTTTTTGTTCACAAACTTTTCCTCCGCCTCTCGGAGTTTCTCGTTCTCCTCCTCCAGCTCCGAGATTTTCTGCTGCTTCGCTTTGGCGAACTTCCTCATCTTGTCTTTCACCGCCTCCACCTCTTTCTGGGCGGCGTCCGCCCGTCTCTCGGCGTCGTGCCTCGCGCCTTCGTGAGTTCTCACCTTGGCCGCCAGCTCCTGTCTCTCCTGCCGGGCGGCTTCCAGGACTTTCCTCACTCGCTCCGCCTCGTCGCTCACGTTCTCGTAAGACTTGAGCAGCGTCTCGTACTCGTCCTTCATCCCTTTAACCTTGTCCTCCCACTCTCTGCTCGCTCTCGCAGCCTCTTCTCTCGCCAGCTCCACTTCTCTCTTAAACGTGTCTTTCTCGCTGATCGTGCCTTCCATGGCCAGCTTGAGGCTCTCGCAGGAGGACTCCAAGCTTTGGTTCTCCAGTAACGCCCGATCAACCTCATCGATTAGTCTCGCCTTCTCAGCTCGCAGGTTCTCCAGCTCGTCTTCTGACGAGTGGATTCTCTGCTGCAGCTCGGCTACGACCTTTTCAGCCGAAGCTAGCTGCTCCTTCAGGGTTTTGTTTTCTTTTAGAGCCTCTTTGCGCGACACCAGAGCGGCTTGGAGCTTTCGTTGAAGCTGCAGGGTCTTTGCCTCGCTCTCTTCTTCTTTTTGTAGAAGCGCAGCCTCTAGAGTCTGTGTTTTTTCTTGCCCGGCCTTCATTTCCGCTTGTAAAGAAGCTATAAGCTCGTCCTTCTGAGACACGGTGTCGTGCATGGAGCGCAGGAGCGAGCTCTGTTCGCCGAGCTGCTGACTGAGCTCAGTTATCTCCTGGTTCTTGTTGTCGAGGAACTGCTTGAAGTCTTCCACTTCAGCCTGCAGCGCTGTAACGGAGGAGTCTGCGTACGTCCTGGCTGCAGCTTCCAGCTCTGATTTCAAAGTCTCTGCGTGCGCCTCGGCTCGGTGATGCTTTTCTCTGAGGTCGTGAATTTCTTCGGACAGCGCGTGAATCTGGGTTTCCTTTACCTTCAGCTCTTGCAGCTCTTTGCTCACCTCCAGCAGCTGACACTCCTTCAGAGACAGACTTGAATGCACTTCCTGGAGCTGCTTCTCCAGTTCGGCGTTTGCGAGTCGCACGGTCTCCATCTCCTCCCGAAGAGCTTTCAGAGATTCTTCTGTTTCTGCTGAGAGAGCGTCAGAAGGTTGAGGAGGCTGAACCGGATCCTTGGACTGTGACGAATCAGTTTCAGTCGACACAAAGTCCACCCAGTCCTCTTGGACCCAGTCGTTGGCAGCAGCCTTTGTTTCAGGCAGATCTTCTCTGGCAGAGCTGATTTTTTCCTCCAGTTCTCGGAGTTTTGTGAGAAGAAGCTCTTGTTGGCCGCTCTGCGCCTCGTGGCGTTCCAGCAGCTCGCTGTGCTCCTCTTTCTGCTGCTTCATTTGCTCACGGTGGTGTCGGTCCTTCTCTTTGGCTTTGCGGATGGTTTCTTTGCGGGACTCTTGGGCTTCGTGAACCTTCTTCTGAAGCGCTTCACACTCCGCTTCGAGAGAGGCCACTTGGGATTGTAGAGCGGTCGGTTCAGAGGACGTGTGAGCCTGCAGAGAGCTTTCAGCTTCTTCACTTTGTGTTTTATTCAGAGAACTCATCTCGGTCAGAACTGTGTCCTGCTGGATAATTTTCTGCTCAAGACTCTCGATAGTTTCTTCTCTGGACTTTAAAACTTCTTTAAGCTCAAGAAGTTTGGTCTCCATTTCTTCATCTTGTTCTTTAGTTTCAGGACTTTCTCTCGTCGCCGTTTCATCTTTCTCTTTTAATTTGCGAGTTTCCTCCTCGAACTCGCTGACCCTCTTCATGAGCTCCTTGCGTTGCACCAGTGCCGCCTGCAGCTTCTTCTTCGTGCTCGTCAGCTGAGCTTCCAGATCTTCTTTTTCTTTTCTCAAACCAACGAGCTCCTCCTCTGCACGAGCTGGTTCAGGCGTCGCCTGCGGTTCGTCGTCTCCGACCTTCTTGAGCTCCACAACCTGCTCCTTCAGTTTACTCACTTCGGCTTTGAGCTGAAACTTTTCTTCTTCGGCTTGAAGGAGCTTGGCAGACAAGCTGTCGCTGAGCTCCGTCACCTCCTGCTCCTTCTGGCTGAGGCGAAGCTGCAGCTCGTTGTTGAGCTCTGAAGTCTGAGAGTGTTCCAACACGCTGCTGTCCATATCTTGAAGCCTTCTCTCCAGCTCGGAGCAGAGGAGCTCCCTGTCCTCCAGCTGGGCACTCAGCATCCTGGCCTCACTCTCCTGCTCACACAGAGACGTCTGCACAGCCTGGATCGTTTGCTCCTTGGTTTTATTTTCACCGTTTAAAAGATCAAGCTGCTCTTCTAGAAGCTGCGTTTCCCCTTTATGTTTCTCCGCCGCAGAGCTACTTCGCCGGGCGTGGTTCTCCAGCTCCTCTCGGGCGGACTCGAGCTCTCTGGAGAAGTTGCTGGCCTTAGCCTCGGCTTCTTCTTTGGCAACGGTGAGGGACTGCGCTTCCTCTTCAAGACTCGTGATTTTCTCCTGCGACTCTGCAGCGGCGTTCTGGAGCCTCTGCAGCTCCGCCAGGAGTTCACTGTATCTCTTCTGCAGCTCCTCGGCTAAGGCCTGAGCAAAAACATGTGAGGACACGTTGATATCTGTGGAGGAGGAACTCTGTTCAGTCAGGTGGACCTGAACCGTCTCTCTGATGACAGATGAGGACTCAGTGTGGACTGTGGCTTCCTGCTCCAGGCTTGTTGCCACCCACGACTGGACACAGTCCTGTGGGACTGAGGGCCACTCCTGACCCACGTCTTGATTCACAGCGTCCAGGAGGGTCCAGCTGTTCTGCACCACCTCAGAATCGCTGCTGGTGACCATCTCGTCCGAGGATGTTGCTTTTAATTCTTCGGGAGACTCCGACTGGTGTGCGATTAGCTCCGGGCTGCTTTCGTTATCAGCAGGAATAGAAAGGACAGAGGTGTCTGCAGCAGCTACGGTGGTTTCTTCTTCTTGTGCGTCTTCCATGAAGTCAGACGGAGCAGCAGGACCTTGAGCAGGAGCAGCATCGTCCTGATCTGGGCTCTGAGCAGAGGTTTCAGCTGAAGCAGCGTCCTCGTAGCCTTGTGCTGGCTGGTTCAAGGATTCTCGTAAGGCAACCAGCTCGTTGTCCTTTTCTAACAGCTGCTGCTCCAACTCCAGCACGTGTGCTGCAAAATTTACAGAAATAATTGAGCAGTAATTAATTTTAGTTTCATGTACATAGAAAATTCATACTAAACAATTTTACATACGGTAATCGAGAACAAGCTGGAATAAATGGCAAATTTATGCTCATAAAAATAAACATCAGTAAAATGTGTTCCAACATAATGGTACTTCTTCCAGTTATTTAACTGTCAACAATGGTGTACCACAAGGCTCAGTGTTGGGACACACTCTCTTTACAATCTACAAAAGTAATGTAGGTCAGATCATCCCTGATGCATCCTTGCATTTCTATGCTGACGATATTGTTTATTGTCGAGCTAAATCTGTTGCTTTGACGTCATCCAGTCAGATTTGTTCCGTCTCAAACTGGTGCTAAATGCTGATAAAACTAAAGGGATGTTTTTTTCAAACAGAAAGTCTATACCAGCAGTCCTTCCTTCTATCTCATCTATGAATGGTGTTCCTATTGAGTTTGTTGATTCTTAAAAAATACTTGGTCAACACGCATCTCTCTTAATCCTCATGTAGAAACTTGATTAAATTTTTTTAAATTAAAACTGGTTTCTTTTTCAGGAATATAATGCTAGGAAACACCTTGCAACTGCGAATTTCCTTCCCTCCGTAACTACGGTGACATTGCTGGTGAAGATTCTCAGTCATCCAGGACATGATAAAATCAAAAAGCGTTCAATACAGAAACAACTGGACTTTATTTGTAACAGAAGACGTTTCTGTCCAGTTGTTTCTGTATTGAACATTTTTTTGATTCTACGGTGACATTATTTACATGAAAGCCCTCACAAGCACCCTACAGATGTTGGATGCTGTCTATCTTGGTGCACTAAGATTCATAACTGGCTGTAACTACCGTACCCACCACTGCACCCTGTATTCACTGGTTAACTGGACATCATTAACTTCACGCAGACTCTTCCACTGGTACAGTTTCATCTTTAAATCACTTCTTGGTTTGCTGCCTTCATACATCTCTTCCTACATGTCACTTTGTCAGTGCAGGTACAGCGTGCGCTCTCAAGCCATCATTACCTACAGCGTACCCTCAGTGCGGACCAAACTTGGCACAAGAGCCTTTTCTCACTCCGCTCCTGTAATAACTTGCAAACAGATCTGAAGCGCTCAACCTTGTCCTCACTAAGGAATTTTAAACATCTGTTAAGTTCAAAGCACAAATCAACGCAGACATGTTCCTGTTTTTAGTATTTTACCCCATTTCATAATGTAGCATGTTTTTGTTTCGTTTTATATCATTACAGTACTTTTATTTACTTTTCATTTTATATGCATTTTATGGCTGTTTCTTGTTGTGTGTACCTGATCTGTGGTTTGTTAAAACAGGCCTCTCTTGTAAATGAGTCCTTGTGACTCAATGAGACTAACCTGTATAAATCAAGGTTGCATGAAAAAAAAATTATTTACATGCCGCGCTGCACATTCATCTCATAGTTATCTTCATCACCAAGGCGTTTAAGAGCATATGAAGTGTTTATAAGAGTCATGATTCCAGCCTGTCTGTTCATCACGCCCACCTGCTCTGCTGTGATCAGCATAATTCTCACCTGGTGGCCGTAGCGTTTAAGTGCTCCCCTGTTCTCTATCCGGTGCCAGATTATTGAAAGCCTTGGGCAAGTATCTATCCAGTGATTATCTCCTGCTCCTGACTGATCCCCTCATCCTGACCAAGTTTCTGTGCCCTGGATTCTCCTGTTTCACATTGTCCCTGTCGAACGCCTGCCAAGCTTCTGATTTCTGAACATCAAACTTTTTCCTGTGCCCCGACCTCAGAGTAATGTCTGAACCTCAGATAAAGTAGTATGAAGCCCGTCTTTCTGTGTATGACCCTTTGCTGTTCTCTGTCTGACCCACAGAGTTCTGTAAGGATCCAAACTAAGCAACAACCCCATTCATGACTCCGCTCTCGCAGTGACGTCATTACTCTCTCCATTCGCCCGATCCTCCACCCGGGGAAGTGAGTTTAACCACTTGATCAAGTCCCCCGATCTTAAGCTCTAAAAGAAGGTTAGCGTTTCTTTTTCTCAGAACTCTGTTCAAGCTCCCGGTCTTTCCATAACCTCATCCTCTCCCTCCTCAGAGTTTCCACAGACGTGTGCTGACTTCCAACAGACTTTTCAAAATAATACTTGGTGTCTGGTTGAATTTTCGGGTCCTCCGCTAAATTCATTAGAGGAAAAGTATAAGAGAATGGAAAAGGTTTGCGGGAGTGTGGAGTTAAAGCCTTATATATAAATAAAATACAATAAATATAACGCCACAACTTTGCAGATTTTCACCCATTGTGGGGGTCTCTGGAGCGTAACCCCCACAATAGGTGAGCTATCACTGTATAATACTGTACATGTCTAAATCAAACTTGGGATAATAAACCAATTTTACTTTCTTAGGATAATCTGTTAAAAAATTATTTCATGTGTGTGAACCTAAAAATGTTAAAAGAAAATGTATATATATTGTTCTTTGAAGTCTAAATACAATAAGAAAATCCAGAATGATTAGAAGATACAGGTCAAACTTTCAACTTAAATAAGACTGAGAATAAAACTGATTTATTTCAACTGAAACTTGCTGGTATTTTTTTTTAAGCGCAATTAGTGTATTTGAATTTTCTAACAAAATAATCAGTTTTGTTCAAATCACTGCGCTATTTTTTTTTATTATAGCTGTTCATTTTTAATTATTTTACTTTAATATGGTTGACTTTGACAACAGACAATGAGCAGATTTGTTTAGTAGTTTAATTATACCTTTTCCAGCCTCAGACGGTTCAGGGACGTCCTGTCTCTCCAACATCTAGCAGAAAAAAATATACAAAAGATAAGCAGGCATGAAGAATAGCAATTAGCAATGAGTAGTTTTTTTTGTTGTTGTTGTTTTTTTGAGCATTTAACCATGTTAAGTACTTCACATAGACAAATCTAAATTAAAAACTACATTAAATCAGGCAGGTAAAATGACAAAAGCAACATTGGAATGAAACCTGAAGAAAGGACATTTTTAAAGAGCAACACAATGAAAAGTGATGTAAAAAGACATTTAAAAAGCTCCATCTGAGTGTTCTGTTTAAATCTGTCAGCTGCGTGTCTGCAGGGTGAGGTGAAGGTCAGCTCAGAACAAAAGGGATTAGAGGGACTACTTTTTACCGAGCTGAAGCACCGTCTCCTGCATGACAGCAGACAGGCGGTGTCCTGTTTGTCCTGTATTAGACAGGTCCAGATCATCTGTCCAGACTGAAAGATGTGACCTTTATTTTATTTTTTTTCCCTTTTATAGATGGCCTTTTAAAGATGTGACCCTAAACCAGATGTGTAGGATAAAGCCCGGCTGTCCTCCTTCAAAATAAACGGTCACTCCATTAAAATGGGACAAAACTGATTTTGTAAAGTACTTCCGCTTCATATATCTACACTGCGTCCAGGTTTGTTTTAACATAAAAACACAGATGGTACAACAAAATCAAATAACTTAAAAGTGTAAATAAAAAGAAAAGCAGCTAAAACAGCAGTTTGTCACAATAACCCATATGAAAAACTGCTCATTTGTTGCTTATTCTGTGGCTGTGTGCATTTTTTGCTCGTTTTTATTTTTTTGCATGTTCTCCAGGCCTCCCTGTGTGTCTGTGACCTCAATGGGATTTTCCTGGTTAAATAAAGGTTAATAAATGATTCAAATAAAGTGAACTGCACACACTAACAAAACTCCGCCTTCTGTTCTCTGATTGGTCCGGTCAAAAATCTACCGGAGAAATCGTTGTCTATGGGAGAAGTCCCAGACCCTAGTACAAAGCGAAGTGAGGGACAAGGGTCTGGTTTTAACCAGGCTAGGTCTGACCCAGTTTACAAAGAATTTACTTGGAGGGTTCCAACAACAACAACAAAATCCTCACACAATGCACGTGGATAAAGTTACCACTATGTTTTGAGGACTGACCGTTAAAGTTTGCTGCTCCAGCTGTTGGATCTTGGCTGTGGCCTCCTCTTGTTCTTGTGTTTTTCTGTCTAGTTGTTCTAAAAATCAGATACAGTATACAGTATTGATCAGTACTTCCATAAACAGCTTCAAGTGTGACAGCAGCTACGAGAACGGCCGATGAAGGCTCATACCCTGAAGGGTTTCCAGGGTGTGGGTGAGCTGGGTGCACTGTTCACTTCTTTCTCTGCATTCATCTTTCAGCCTCGTCAGGTGGGTCTCAACAAACTGCACAGCTTCCAGGAGCACGGACAGGTCAGCAGGGTCGGGGACGTCCTCTGGCAGGTTTTCCACATTAAGGGAGCACAGACGTCTCCAGACTTCGCCTAGAACCTCACTCTTCTTCTGCATGCTTGCTCTCTCCTCCCTGAGAGTTACCAGCTCCTTCTCTAGTGTCTCGACCTCGGACTTCTCTCGTTCTAACGTGTCCTGCTGGGCCCGGACAGCTGCAGATTCAGCTTCTCTCACTGAGGCAAGCTCGCTTTCGAGCCGAGCCATTTCTGCCTTGAATCTCTCAGAAGCATCTTCATGCGCTTGGATTGCAGCTTGCTCAGCCTCTTTCATCAGAGCCAGCTCTGCCTCCAATCTGGCAACTTCAACCTTCTCCATCTCCTGGTTAACACGCTCTGCTTCTCTTAGGGAGACCAGCTCGCTTTGCTGCCTTGCCTCCTCCGTTCTGTCTTTTACCAGGATTTCTAGGTTGGCTCTGAGAAGTGCGAGTTCTTCATCTGCCCTGCTGGTCTGCTGAGCCCACTGCCACCTCTCCTCCTCCCTCAGCTTGACGGCCTCAGTCAGGTCCTGCTCCATCTGCCGGAACTGAGCAGTCAATATCTGAGCAAGAAGAAAACAAGACAAGAGAAATATGGGCATTAATTCCGGTCATACCGTATTTTTTGGACTATAAGGCGCATGTAAAATCCTTTAATTTTCTCAAATCAACAGTGAGCCTTATAATTCGGTGCACCTTACGTAAGAAAACAGACCCGTTCGTTGACATTACGCCTTATAGTCCGAAAAATTTTTTTTTTCTGCGTGTAAATCTGACTGTGTCGTGTCAGCTTAAGTTTTGTAACCTTAATGTCCAAGAACTTCTGCTTTGAGCATGCATAGATATGAATATGTGCATGCAACTGTACCTTGTGTAATTTATTTAGCAGAATCAGAAATTCTCAGCCATTTTATTTTACAAGGTTACAAAACTTAATTCACAACTACACAATCTGATTTACAAGCACAAAATATTTATACCGTACAGGTAACTGGAACTTGTGTCCATAAAGCTGTCCTTCTCAAATAGTGGGGCAGGCAATCCCAGCGTGTGACCTCGGGAACATGCTTTTTTGGACAGGGAGTACCGTATTTTCAGCTGTACGCGTAGCACCACCTTATAAGTCTCATCAGTCCAAATATGTTTAAAAGAAAGTGGAAAAATCCATATACAGTATATATGTCGCATCCATTATGTGTCACCCCTGACGTGTCGCGTTTGTTACACGTCACCACTGACAACCTGGAAATGTGGGCCGGTGTTGTGCCAAAAACCGATGGGCTGCCAAATGGCGGTCACCGCAGCGTGCACAGAAGGACTTTAACAAGAATTTAACAAAATTAACACTTAAAAGGTGCTATATGTAATTTCTGGAACACGCTGGAACTTAGGAAAATTTTGAACAGAGACACGTTTCTGGTCCCTCCCCCTCAGAGCCATATATGGCTCTGCTCCCTCTTGCTCTGTGAAATTCAGCTCTGCTTCCGAATGCTCCGCCTCCACTGCATGTCCTGTCAGCCGCTGCGAAGTTCTGTGTTTATATGTTAATAAAACGTTCTAAAAAATAAAATAAAAACAGGGAGCGCTGGTCCAGCACACCAGAACACCAGGAAATCTGCAGAGCCTCGCGCAGCCACGTTGACCCGAGTTTAATTCGCTCGTGACAAATTCATCCATTTCCTCATAATTTCAGTCATGGATCAGTGGAGGAGGAAGCGATCACTTGACTTTTGGCAAAAAAACAAAAGAAAAGTCCAGTTCAGGGATGAAGAAGGGGAATTTAATACATTTGTGTCACATACAAAACAGTCCTGCATCGCTTTGCAATCCTTTGAACGAGAACGTGCGCGGTCGCTGCGGGCTGGGACATGTGGGGGCGTGGGTTAGGAGCGTGAGAAGTGAGAAGCTCTGTTTTTATTGGCTGGTTAACGGCGGGTCATTTTGGCTTTTTAGAAATGCTTTTAGAGAAGCAAAGGGACTACTGTATAGTTTTTTTCAGAGGTTACTTTGTCTAACATCAGTCTGTCAGGAGATAGTGACAGAGTGAAGAAATATGTTAAACATATATTTTTAGAAAACTTACAGACTGCACTACAGAACTGCAGACTGCAGCTTTAAAAACAATTATTTGTTTGCTCGAAATTATATTAAAAGTGTGTATCAATCTAACGTTTGCTTAATAACTGCATTTTAATGGTTAAATCAGCTGTATTTCAAAAAAAAAATTTGCTGCCTCTGTGCTTTACATGTATAAAAGCTCAGAGGAAGAAAAAAGGAAGAAGGAACGCAGCTTGTTTTTCCAAAAATTAACAAGAAAAGCACCAAAACAATTATTTGTTTGTTCAAAATTACAGCAAAGGGGTGTCTCAGTTGAACTTTTAATTAATAAATGCACTTTAATGGTCAAATTAGCTGCATTTTGCCAGGGCGGTGCAGCTGGTTTGACGGTTCCAAGCAGCGAGCAGTATGAAAGTGGGGAGGTTATGGCAGACCGATTGAGTCATTACCGGTAATAACTGTTGAAGATTCTCAGTAGTTCAGGACATGGTAAATTCAAAAAAGTAAAAATAAAAAAATAAAATATAAAGTAAAGTATAATTTTTTTCATTTTTCATTTACCCTTTATTTATCCAGGTAGTCTCATTGAGCCACGAGAACTCATTTTCAAGAGAGACCTGTTAGGGAGCAGATGGTGGGGGTTAAGGGCCTTGCTCAGGGGCCCAGAGTGGGGCGAATGAGGGTGGAGGCAGGTGTGGGTGTTTCACCTTTTTCCATCCCCATTTTTTGTTGTTGTCGGTACCGGGGCTTGAACCGGTGATCTTCCGATCACAGGCCCACCGTCTCTAACCACTGCGCCACCACTCCCCCAATAATAATATTAAAAAATAAAGTCCAGTTGATTTTGTCTTGAACTTTTTTGAATTTGTCATTATAATAATAATAATAATAATAACAATAATAATAATAATAATAATAATAATAATAATAATAAATTCCATTTATACCGCACTTTTCATTAATAAAAATCTCAAAGTGCTGCTTATAACCACATTTAACTATTACATGATACAACAACATGCCATACAGCTATTACTACTCTGCTGTTATCAAGTGGCTGAAAGTGGTACTGCTCAAATTTTTTTTTTCCCAGTCAGAATGGACGGCTGCGGCTGAGAGGAAAAATAAATAACTCCGACACCTCCGCTGCTGTTTTTATGATGCTTTGGATGCTTGTCACTCACAGCACACATCAACAAAGAGTATGAACTCAAAGCGAGAGGGACATCTGCCCCCTTTTTCCTCTTTTGCGTTGACAAAATGTTTTAGTTTTATCAATTATCGAAGCACAATTTTATGTGTTTTTTTGTTTTGTAAATACAGAAGTAATGTTTAATAAATGTTAGGACACTGATTCTTTGCTAACAAAATATATTTTACGTCATTCAACAACTTGTCAGGTTATTCTCTTGTAAGCATGTCCCCCAGTGCAAATTGATGCACTTTAAGTTGTTTCTGTTACAAACCAAAAAACAATGTTACGGTAATAAAGTTATTCTTCGTTGTAAATTGATCTGTATTCTTTTGTTTTATTTAATGTTAATAAGGACACGATGTTATGAAGAGGTGTACTTTAATAAAAAATTTATGGACAAATTATACCATTTACAGTCGCGGCAGAGAGTTGGGGGCGCAAAATGTTTACGTCTTCCTGGGGGGCAGAAAATCTTTGAGAAGCACTGACATAAAGAGGACATGTGTGGGTGTGCTTTCTGAACTTCTGCCAAACTAGGCATGGCATACAATCTAGACAAAAGGTGTGTTCTGTTTGAACAGCTTTCTTTTCAGTGGAGTTGCATGTAAATATCATCTGATATGCAGAAGAAAGTCAAACAAGTTATTTCAAGTAGCTGCAGAACAGGCATGTAGAAAAACAGGATCTGTTACCTGTTTTTGTTGATCGGCGCTGCTCACTTCCTGCTGCAACATTTCCAGCTCCTGGGAGCGAGAGCTTAAGGCCTCTTGGAGTTCTTCACATCGCTGTTGCGCTTCCTGCAGAGCCTGCAAAATATCAAATACCCAAGATAGTTTAGTTTAAGTTAAATCCACATTAATTGAACACCAAAAGAAGAACTTTTCTTAATACTGTAGTTCTTACTGGCCCAATTTTTAATATAAATAAAACACTTGTAATTTATGAACTACAGGGACTACCTTTATATCTGATGTTTTAGTCCAAATTGAGATGTAAACAAATGGTGGTAATTTATTAATATTTGTGATGCACTACACTGGTTCCAGATTAAATCGGCTGCACTCTCGTGGAAACAAACAAAAACTTGTTTCGCTTTATCTGACAAAGAAAACATACAATGCTCAAGGAAAGACTGTGACTCATTAGTACGATGGAGCTTTACGGAAACGCTAAGAAAAAAAAATTCAAGCCCTAAAATGATGAGAAAAAAAAATAGAACAAAGTCTTAATATTATGAGAATAAAGTCGTACAA
>JBBPBX010002721.1:13629-24177 GCA_038048925.1 Garcialebias charrua | reverse complement strand
AACCTACAAAAGTTTTGAATAACTTCAGAAAGTGCAAATGGCAGCTGCTGGGGCGTGCACGGGAGGACTTTAACTATTATTTAACCATACCATTTCATGCCATACCATTTTATTCATAGAGCACTTAAAACAGCGACAAGGCCAACCAAAGTGCTATACAAACAAACAACAGGCAACATACAAAATTAAGTTAGACATAAAATCATTGCAGATAATAAATATAACGACCAAACACAGATCATCTGGTGTTGAAAGCAACAGAATAGTATAGTGAGTCTTTAAACGGGATTTGAAAACCGAGAAGGAGGGGGCCTGTCTGACAAGCAGAGGTAACTCGTTCCAAAGTCTTGGGCCTGCTACAGAGAATGCCCAGTCACCTCAGTAACTGGTCCGCTGACCTCAGAGAACGTGGTGGGGCATATGGGTGTATCAAATCAGAGTAATGTGGGGGGCAAAACTGTACAGCGATTTACAGACATACAGGAGAATTTTGAACAGGATTCGAAGATGAACCAGTAGCCAGTGCAGGGAGGCCAAGACTGGTGTAATGTGCTCTCTTTTGCCTGTACTGGTTAAAAATCGGGCTGCTGCATTCTGAACCAGTTGCAATCGTGCAATGGTGGTCTGACTGATACCAAACAGGAGTGAATTGCAGTAATCAAGCCTAGATGTAATGAATGCGTGTATTACTGTCTCCAGGTTATTTTTGGACAATATGGGCTTCAGCTTAGACAGTCGCCTCAGCTGGAAAAAACAGGATTTAACGATCATGTTTACATGACTGTTGAGTTTCATGGAAGGATCCATTATCACTCCCAGATTTGTGACTTTTTGTTTTTCTGACAGGGCTAGAGCAGAAAGGTCGATGCAGTGGTTCGTGATTGTGTCGTTGGGAGGGAACAACATGACTTCAGACTTCTTATCATTGAAACTTAAGAAATTTAAAGCCATCCAGTCCCTGATGTCACCCAGGCAGTCGAGCAGAGGTTGAATAGAGGATGTACCATTGTGTCTTAGGGGGAAGTAAATTTGACAGTCATCGGCATAGAAGTGGAAGGGTACCGGTATGTTGTGTTTCCAGAAAATAGCACCAAGTGGCAGTAGGTATAAGGAGAATAAGAGAGTACCCAGGATGGACCCCTGCGGAACCCCCCATTTAAGTGCTGCTGCTGCAGAACTAAAATCGTTGATGGAAACACAAAAGGATCCGTCAGCGAGGTAGGATCTGAACCAATTTAGGGCTGACCCTGTGATGCCCACCCACTGCTCCAACCTAGCAATGAGGATCTCATGGTCAATGGTGTCGAAAGCGGATGTAAGGTCCAATAAGACAAGCAGCACAGAGTCACCAGTGTCTGTGGCTAGGAATATGTCATTAAAGACCTTCAGTAGGGCAGTTTCAGTGCTGTGGAGAGATTTGAAGCCAGATTGGAATAACTCAAGGATAGCGTGATCCTCCAGGAAGCACTTCAACTGGGACTCGACTATTTTCTCTAGAAGTTTAAAAACAAATGGGAGTCTGGAGACAGGCCTGAAGTTGGATACTACTGAGGGGTCATGTTTTTGGCACCACGCCAGTGGATAAAGTGTTAACAAGATTAACACCTAAAAACAATTATTTGTTTGCTTGAAATTATAGCAAAGGTGTGTCTCGGTTGAACTATTCCTTAAAAAATGCACTTTAATGGTCAAATCAGCTGCATTTCGCCGGGGCAGTGCAGCAAAATGAAGCTGATTTGACTGTTGCTCCAGGAGAGCTGAAAAAAGGTGGCCGTGTATGGCAAGCCGATTGTGTCATTAATAGCTGGTGAAGATTCTCAGTCATCCAGGACATGGCAAATTCAAAAAAGTTCAAGACAAACATAATAAAGTACAGTATAAAGTAAAGTATATTAAAGTCCAGTTGTTTTTGTCTTGAACTTTTTTGAATTTGTCTTTATAGCCGCGTTTACCCATTACATGAAACATAGCACAATGACTGCATCTCTGAAGGTTCTTAATGACTTTGTTGAAGCATTGGATGCCAAGGATTATTGTGCTGCACTTTTCCTAGACCTGTCTAAAGCTTTTGACACAGTAGATCATAACATCTTGTGTCATAAGCTCTCAGAAATCGGTTTCTCTGATCACACCATTGGTTGGTTTTCTAATTATCTTTCAGATCAGAGGAAATGTGTTCAACATAACGGTACTTCTTCCAGTTACTTAACAGTCAACAATGGTGTACCACAAGGCTCAGTCTTAGGACCAACCCTCTTTACAATCTACATAGCTAATGTAGGTCAGAGCATTCCTGATGCATCCTTACATTTCTATGCTGATTACCGGTATACAGTTGTTTATTGTCAAGCTAAAACAGTAGCTAAGGCTTTCCAGTTTCTTCAATCCGCTTTTGACATCATCCAATCAGATTTGTTCCGTCTCAAACTTGTCCTAAATGCTGCGAAAACCAAAGGGATGTTTTTTTTCAAATAGGAAGTCCGTCCCAGCAGTTCTTCCTCTGATTTTATCCTCAAACGGTGTCCCTATTGAGTTTGTTGATTCCTATAAATAATTGGGTATCCTGGTCGATTTGCATCTCTCTTTTAAACTGCACATGGAAAACCTAGTAAAGAAACTGAAAGTTAAACTGGGTTTAACTTATTATTGAGTATGAACTTTCTTGTTAAACTGAGTTTCTTTTTCAGAAACAGATCATGTCTAACATTGAATGTTAGGAAACGCCTTGTATCTGTGACTTTCCTTCCCTCAATCGATTACGGTGACATTATCTACATGAATGCTCCAACAAGCACCCTGAGGATGTTGGATGCTGTCTATCATGGTGAACTAAGATTCATCACTGGCTGTGATTATAATACCCACTGCACTCTGTATTCACTGGTTAACTGGACATCATTAAACTCACGCAGACTTTCCCATTGGTACATTTTCATCTTTAAATCACTTCTTGGTCTGCTGCCTTCATACATCTCCTCCTACATGTCTTTGCGTGAGTGCAGTTACAGTGTGCGCTCTCAGGACATGATTACCTGCAGTGTTCCGTCAGTGAGGACTGAACTTGGAAAAAGGGCCTTCTCCTACTCCGCTCCTGCTTCATGGAATATCTTACAAAAAGATCTGAAGCTCTCTGCCTTGACCTCTCTAAATCATTTTAAGAATCTGTTGGAATCCTGGCAAAAACCAATGCAGATATGTTCCTGTTTTTGATTTTATACATCTACCTTATAATGTTTTGCTAGTTTTTGATACTTTGTTTAAAAAATAAAAAAAAAGTATTTCTGCATTTCCCTCTATGTTTTTCTATTGTTTATTGTTTAAGGAAATTCTACCATTGCTGTTCACCATTCTTTAGTTTGTAGCAGGTCACTCTTGTAAATGAGCCCACGAGGCTCAATGAGATTTACTTGACTAAATAAAGGTTGAATGAATGAATGAACATGATACAATGGCATGCCCTACTACTCTGCTGCCATCTATTGATTGAAAGTGGTAGTGTTCAAATTTTTTTCCCAGTCAGAATGATTGAAAACAGTCATATCTCAGCCAAAAGTTCGTTTATAAATATGGGGGGGAAAATCCATAAATACTGTATGTTGCTTCGGCCTATAAGTCGCAGGGCATGTCAATTATGCAAAGAACTGTGACTTATAAGGCAAAAAATAAGATAACAATAAAAGCAGAAAGAAACACATTGTCTCCAAGCATAATTGGCAACTAAAAGATGGTAGCAATTAATAAGCAGCTGGAGTCTGACCTGGGAGAAGATGCTGGCAGTCGGAGCGACTCTGCTGTCCACGACGCTGTAGAAAATGGCGAGCAAACGATCCAGAGGAAAGGGCTTTGGCCCCAGAAGGTGATTACTTGTCTAAAAAAAATGTATAAGCATCATGTTATGCTATAATTTAATCTCTTTTTATATAAAATACTGGAATGAATGCAGGGTAAGATTAGAGCAATTACCTTTTCATTTTTCTTCAAAAAGTTTGTCTTTTTTATTTTGCCATGATGCTGTGGAGCACAAAGAGAGGGAATTGCATTTAATAATTAAAGTAATTTAACATCATCTTCCATTCAGATAATCCTGCAGAGAAAATACATTTCCAGTTACTGTATATGTACAAGTTGTTGGAGATAAACTTAATCTACCTTCACAAAGAAGCGTTTATCTGTGCGGGCAGGGTTGTAGGAGGCCAGATAGGCAGCAATCAGCAGAAACTTGGAATAATAAGGAAGTTCAACGTGAGTGTGAGCCGACAAACCTTTGAAGAGAAAAAAAAAGTGATAAGCCTCACACTTATTTATAGCATTGTTTGGCCTCATGGACTAAAATATAACCGCAGAAAAGATCTGTGAAGCTCAGAGTGCCGTCACTGAGTGCAACAGGGTTTTGTGTGTTAGCACCTCTCAACGCTCCCGTCTCGTGATCCTCCATCTGCTGCAGCTGCTCCCACTGAACACTGCAGGAAGAGAGAAAACACTCAGGGAAAAACGACAAAGGCTGCTCCAGTCTGTTTAAAGACTGGACAGAGATTATTTACATAGTGAATTGGTCAACTCTCAGACCTGGACACCTCTCGGAGATAAACTGTCTGCATGGCCTTTTTCAGATGAGGTTCGATATTTTTCCACAGCTTGTGTGCGTCAGTCTCTTTCACTAAATGTACATTTCCACAGGGATAACGTGTTTATTAATGTTTTATATATAAAGCAAGTAAATTTAAAGGCAAATCAACAAAAATGACAAAAGTTGTTAAAAATATAACCACAATTTGGACTCTAACCTTAGTTTACATTCAGAATAAAGTAGGGATGCAGGATATTATTGGCATGGCATCGGTATCAGCCAATATTAGTGATAAAGTTAAATATCGGACATTCCATTAAAATAACTCACCGATATAAAAGGCGCTGTTTTTAAAAATATATATTATATGTTACATCAAGCAGAATAACGCAGTATTTTAATTCCACAGTAGACTTGTAGAGTAGAGTAGTCTCAGTAAGTCTAGGGGAAAAAATATCGGTATTGGTATCGGTTATCAACCAAATAAGTTTTAACATATCGGCATATCGGATATAAGTCAAAAATCCAATATCATGCATCCCTACAAGAAAGTAAAGTAAAACCTATTATTAAAACACTCAGCTCTTGTTTTTACTGTACTTCACTTTTGTTTTTTTTAATGTGTATTCATATTCATTCTTTACCTTTTCCTGCTTCTACAGGCTCACAAAACTTGGGAAAGTTGAGAGCAGCCTGGTTGGACAAAACAATAAATTACTGATGCAACAAATCAACATCAAGGCTGCAGTGACTGAGGAGAGTTTTGTGTTTCTGACCAGGTGTCGCAGCTCTCTGAGGTCCCGGCAGACGGAGTAAAAGACCCCCAGCAGGATGTTGATGTAGGAGTAGTAAAACTCAGCTGAATATGAAGGATGTCTGTCCTTGGACAAAATCTGCTGCAGCTCACCTGCAAACACACAAATCAAAAAGTGGACTAAACTAGAATTCACTGTTGTAGCAGTAATGTAGATTCTCTTGGTTGTTACTTCAGAATAAGTGCTGAATTTAAACAGTGTTGCGCCGTGAAGAAAACTTGCTCTACAGTTGTCATTTAAGGTGCTAGAATAAATTCACAGGTACAAATCTGACACCACACGCTGCAAAGCATGCATTATTATTATGTTGTGCAAGGATGCTAATACATTTACTGTAGTCAGGGAAATAGAGCAGGAGAGGTTCAAAGCAGCCGGTGTTTGGTCTGAATGTGTCCCAAACGATTTCACTGAGCAGTATGACAGTAACGTTGTCCTCCACCTGAAGAAAACACAGAAGTGTCAAATATGTCATCTTGAACTTCAGCGAGCGGTTGTGTCCATGGCTGCAACCATCTCTCCTTATTCAGTTTATATTAAAGAATAATCCCTCAATTTAAACACTGCTTTGATGTGTTGTATTAGTGAAAGAAAAACAAATGAGACATTTATTATAATAAAGACAAATACAGTTCACTGTAAAAACAACAGTAATATTTTAAGTATGGATTTCCAAGTAAGTTCCTAATTTACACCTGAATGCATCATGAAGTCTCTGGTTCTGAAATATAAAGGATAGAGTTCGTAATTTCCAGTGTTCCCTTAAACACAACACAAAGTCCATTTTTCCCTTGCTCCCCAAAGCTATTTATCTCTAACTATACAGTATATCTCTATGTATACATCTATAGCTAACTATATATCTCGATCTATATATCTATATCTAACTCTATATCTATGTAGCTATATCTTACTATATATCTCCATCTAACTCTATATTTACCGTATATATCTATTCCTAACACTATATATCTACAGTATATTTAACCATCTATACTGTATATCTATATCTAACTCTATACCTATATGATATAGTTAGATATTATCTAACTCTATAGATAATGCTGATGCTGATGCTGATCTGCTGATGCTGATCATGCTGATGCTGATCTGTTTCTTGTTGCTGCGTTCATCAGTGACCATCTGCTCATGTTCGTGCTGCTGTTTATAATGATGTTTTTCTACTACATTAGGGCTTAGTGTATTACTAGCTGATGTCTCTCTTAGTTAATCCTAGATGTTATTATTGTTTTTCTCTTGCATTTGTTGTTGGATGTAACTGGGACCCTGTGTACATAATCTCGTTTTCAACACATGTACTACATGCGGTGCAAATGACAATAAATTCTCTCTGACTCTGACTCTGACTCTAACTCTATATCTACATATCTATATCTAACTATAACTTCTAAATGAGTCATCGAGGCTCACTGGGATTAACCTGTCTAAATAAAGGTTGAATCAAAAAAATCTATATTCAACTCTATATCTATATCCAACTCTATATCTACGGTATATATCTATAACTAACTCTATATCTATATAACTATATCTAACTCTCTATATAACTACCGGTATATCTAACTCTATATATCTATATCTAACGCTATATCTATACAGTATAACAATATCTAACTCTATATCTATATACATTATCTAACTCTATATCTATATCTAACTATATATCTATACTGTATATCTAACTCTTTATCTATACTGTATCCAACTTTATATCTATATATCCAACTCTATATCTATATCTAACTCTATATCTAACTCTATATCTAACTAGATATCTACATATCTATATCTAACTCTATATCTATAACTATATCTAACTCTCTAAAAAAGCTAAGTCTGGTCCTCTGGACATTCANTGCGGCCACAACTCTGATAAGCTGCCTCGACAATAGAGGCGCGGAACATGGCCCACTCCTGCTCAATGTCCCCCGCCTCCCTCGGAACGTGTTCAAAGCTCTCCTGGAGGTGGGAGTTAAAGCTCCGTCATACGGGAGACTCTGCCAGACGTTCCCAGCAGACCCTCACAATACGTTTGGGCCTGCCAGGTCTGACCGGCATCCTCCCCAACCATCGGAGCCAGCTCACCATCAGGTAGTGGTCAGTTGATCTGATTAATCACTATGCTTAATTTTGTACGCTTGAAATGTAAATATGCAGGTTTTGTCATGATCAACGGCCCCCACTGGGCCCCATTTACTCACGTCTCTAGCCCTTCATCACATGCACGTTTTTGGTCACACCTGCCAGTTTCCTCCACGACCTGACTCCTCCATCCAGCAGTTAATAATAAAAATTGTTCTTGTTTTTCACTCCTGTGTCTGGCTTATTATGAATCCAAAACCTGCTCCTGACAGGTTTTCATCAAATGTTGAAGAAAATGTTTTATTGTGTCAAACCAAACAGTTTTCAGTTTTTTATGCCCAGCAAGTTTTAGAGAAGTCATTTTGTTTCAAACATTAATTTATAAATGTTAACTCAAGTGTTTCATTAAGTGTCATCTATGTGATCAAAACATGTAACCCTTCTTCTTCTTCTTCTTCTTCTTCTTCTTCTTCTTCTTCTTCTTCTTCTTCTTCTTCTTCTTCTTCTTCTTCTTCTTCTTCTTCTTCTTCTTCTTCTTCTTCTTCTTCTTCTTCTTCTTCATCATCATCTTCTTCTTTTGATAAGAAATAAGATTTCTTGTTTCCCCAAATAGATATTAACATACAAAACAAATAGCCTAAAAATCAGCTCTAAAGGTAGGCTATGAACAAAAATATTTTTAGAGCAAAATTATTTGGAAAAATATAGAACAAAGTTAAGAAAGTTCATTCTCAATAATCCAGGTATCAAATCCGATAAATCTCAATCAGGTCATCTGGACAGTTTCTTTTTCGGAATTATCGGATTTGATACCTGGATTGTTGAGAATGAACTTTCTTTTCTTGAACCACTTTGGCTGTGGCTGCCTGCCTGGGAGGAGTCGACGAGGGATAGGACGGCCTCCAGAAACCATCTTGGCTCCAGCAAACTGGTTGGTGCACTTAAGTTGTTTACTTGGTGGGGGAACAGCGTGCTGGAACTACTCTGACTGATGAAGCCCTCTGGAGTGAGGGTGAAACTTTTCTACTAAAAAAGAAACTGTCCAGATGACCTGATAGAGAATTATTGGATAGAACAAAGTTATTTAAATTGAACGCGCTGCACGCTTCAGATCTTGTATGCTTCCTCCACCGCAGAGGACAGCATGTGTGGAGACGCGCATGGCCCCTGATCATCCATCCAACTATTATCTTTACCTGCTTCTTCCTTTTTGGGTTGCTGCACGTTGGTGCTCATGTCTAGTCTTCACAGAGGCGGGTGCTCATGTCTAGTCTTCACAGAGGCGGGTACACCCTGGACAGATCTCAAGTCCATTTCAACCGGCAGCAGTGAGTCAGCAGATGTGCACAGCCGGTGACCGGTGTCCATCTGAGTTTAACGTGACTTTTTCTTTAAACCGGACGGTCGGACCTGCCTCCTCCTCAACAAGTAGCCTAACACCATTTTAAATAGTGTATTCTTATTTAGTTTTCTTTGTGCTATGATCGTAAAAATGTATCATAGAAGTCCGAGCCCACGTGCGCAATTATGGCAGCAATCTCTTCACAGTCTGATGAACAGTTGCACACTTCTTTCTTTCTTCATATAAACTTACTGCCTCCTCATCAACAAGTAAATTAACACAACTTTATATTATGCTTTCTCATTATTTGTGTTGTATGATTCATAAAACCACATCAAAACTCGAGACTAGACAGCCGCACATTAACATTGACACCTATAATATATATATGTACAGTATATATATACTGTATATACGTATATGCAGTGGTGGGCACAGACCGCTAGAGAGCGCTAAAGCGCTAATCCGCTTACAGTGGACCTAAACTTTTTGTCAGCGTTTTTGTGGTTTGACTAACTTTTATAATTCATAAGCGGATTTGTGCTATTTTTATTTAAAATGCAGTACCGCTAATAACTAATTATCTATCAGTAAAAACCAATAAACTTATTTACAAGCTCTTATGCTGGCTCCGTAGCTGCTTGTTTTACCTTTTTCCCCTCCCTCACCGTAAAGAGCAGAGAGGAGGGAGGGTTGGAGGGGGAGGGAGCAGAGCGGAGAACAGACTCGGATCTACCATGTGCCTGGGGATCCCATTTCAGCAGGGGCCCCGGCCCCGCCCCGGCCAGTCACCTACATCCCTAACATTGATCCTGCTTGTTAATGTACATTTAACATAAAAATAATTATAGTTACGATGAAAACGATCATTAAATACGCAATACAAAAACCGGTCGATTTCTTTATCCCCCTACTAAAAATGGACTATTCCATCTTGACATCTTCCGGGTCAGAGGTGAACTCGGAGGCTAATTCTGTGGCTAGCTGATTGTGCTGGGTTTCTTGGATAAATCCGCAGAGAACCCCGCTGTTTCAAGCCAAATTAACGCGGCCGGAGGATTTTATTGTGTGTTTTGTGTCGACCACTCGACGGTGAGTCGTTAGTTTTATGTATTTTAGTTACTTTTCATTAAATCTGTTGACTACCTATAGAATGTTGACATCTTCCGGGTCAGAGGTGAACTGGACGCTAACTCTGTGTCTAGCTGGTTGGTTGTGCTGGGTTACTAATGGATAAATCCGCAGAGAACCCCGCTGTTTCAAGCCAAATTAACGTGGCCGGAGGATTTTATTGTGTGTTTTGTGTCGACCACTCGACGGTGAGTCGTTAGTTTTATGTATTTGGGTTACTTTTATGTATAAATGCGGTGGCGACACACCCGTGTATTTGAGATTTAAAAGTGGTTTTAGGGATTAAAAGATCATTCTCTTTTTTGTTAATTTTGTGGCCGAATAGAATATATGTACGTAAAGTATTAAATAAATCCTTTGATTTTTGTAATTTCATCCTTTTAGGATCATTTTAGTTACTTTTCAGTTGGCAGTGTAGTGCAAATATTGCATAACGCTGCCGGCTACCAATTGTCGAATATAAATAGCGGATTAGATTAGCTTCCCCTAATTTTCATAAGACATTTGTGCTTTTGAAATTGTGGACCTAAAAAAATTAATAAGCGTTTTAGAAATTGTGGAACTAATTTTTTGATTAGCGTTGCCCACCACTG
>JBBPBX010002721.1:0-13560 GCA_038048925.1 Garcialebias charrua | reverse complement strand
ATATATATATGTATATAACTTTCAAACATTCAACTGAAAAACCACTAATACATATTTTTTTAAACCACCTGCTTGCACTTTATTACAACATACTTGAAATTAATATAGCAGTCATAGTGCCAGGTAGCCTAACAGGTTAAGCAGCTATCATAGACAGAAATCAGTGAGCCTCCTTATTTTTCCTGTAGAAGAATACAGAGTTAGAAATATTGATGTCTTCACCATGAAGCAAGCTAGCATCACTTACTACGTATTTCTGCTGTGGCATACTTTGGAATCATAGAGTCAGTGGTGAGCTCTGGATGGAGGATGCAGCCATGCGTGTAAGCATCCATTGGAAGTCCATCTAGCAGGTGATGGTACTGTTGCACGCGCTCATAGAGAGGTGAGTCCACATCAGGAATCAGCTGTGCTAGTGTTTGCAACAAGAAGACACAAACAGGAAAATAAGTACACAGTTTCATAGTGATATCAATTCTACAAACTGTGGAGAAACAAGACAATTAAAAAAACTGCTGCATATAGATATTACTGAGCTATTTCCACACATGTTCCAGAACATCTTCCATCTCTGAGAAATTGTCATTGATATACTCCCCGCCCACCACCACCACCACCACATTTATTTTTATTTTTACCATGCTTCAGCTGTCAGACAGCATGGTAACCCGACAGTGGATTAAATCCTCTGCTCACTAATACAGCATGGCATATGAACAGTACTACAACAGTCTGAAACAAAAAAAAAAATCTTGTTGAACAACAAGCTTCAGAGACCTTGTGCGAGAAAAACATTCAGTAAAATGTTAAGGAATGAAATTAAAGGCTGGCCCAGTTTACCAAAAATATAGTTTAATAAAAACATGAAGCCATAATGGGCTGTGAGCACTCTGGGATGAAGCTCACAGCTGAACTGCTGCAGTGTCAGAACAGGGACACTAGAATGATTGGTGCATTCAACTGCAGTCTTGTGCTGCTCACACCCAGGCACACTGAACATCAGAAAGCTGCTCTAATTGGGTTTTCCAAGATGGCGCCGGTGTGTAGGGCTTGCCGTACAATGCTCTCTGCTTTGGTTTTGTTTTTATTAGTTGTACAGTGTGTTATGCAGTGTGTTGACACATTTCTGCAATATGATAGTCAGGCACTTTTGGAGCTCCGTAGTTTTGCAGAATTACCTGCAGATATTCTCCACAGCAGTCGGGACTCTCTCCCTTCAGTCCTGTCCGGGATACCTGCCTTCCTGTTTCCTGACCCTGGCCCATCTCCCCGGAGGAGACGCCACAGACTTAGGGGAAATCGCGCTGGAGTGTTGGTGAAAATGAGGTACTGTGTGGATTATTCTGCCAAGGATGCTGGGGCTCGTTCTGGATCTAGATCTGATCCTTGCCTCCCGGACCCATGTTGCAACTGTGACCCTGCTGTTGGCCAGCTACCCGCACACCCTGACCAACAGGAGTTTACTGGCGCAGCGCACAACCCTACTTGGAGGTTCTGATGTCCAAAATCTGCGGCCACTGGCGCGCGCTCCCTCCACCACTACAGGGTCCACTTTGGACTGTATCTGGATGTGTGTAGTCAACGCAAGATCTGTTACCAACAAAACTTTTATCCTCAGGGACTACCTTGAAGAGCATGATTTGGACTTTCTCTGCGTCACGGAATCTTGGATGTCTCCGGGTGAGTCCAGCGCCTTGACGGAATTATTACCCCCGGACTATCTGTATTTTAAAGCCCCATGGCCATCAGGCCAGTGCAGTAACAATATTCAAATCTAGCTTTGACTTTAAACAACTGCCTATCCCTGTTTCCTGCTCCAGCTTTGAGCTGAGCGTCTTTGAATTCAACCATTCACCTTCGACTCTGTGTGTACTTGTCTACCGCCCCTAAGATCCAATGATTTCATAAATGAATTATCTGACTTCTTGGCTGAAATCACACTGACTTATGATTTTTTTTTTTATTATTGGGGACTTTAATATTCATGTTTCTTGCCAGGAAAAACCCTTGATAAAGACTTTTTAGGTTTTTTGGGCTCATTTAATCTAACTCAGCAGGTAAATGGTTCCACCCAGGAGTGTAGGCACACATTGGACCTTGTTTTAACATGTGATGTGACAGTTAGCAGTTTTGAAATCGGTGATGAAGTGTTTTCAGACCACATGCCAGTCCTGTTTGCGTTCACTTCCCCCCATCTAACTCCTAAGCCATGTGCTCCTGTATGTTGTAGCCGGGCCATTAACAACTTCAGTGTCGTGCATTTCACTGATGTGTATAACTCTGAAATGATAATTCGGCACCCAGTGTTTATCACCACCTCTGAGGAACTGACACCCCAGTTTAAATCTGTCTGCTTAAAGGTTCTGGATCATGTTGCTCCCGTAAAAAAAACAGAAAAACGAAACTCAGATCAGAACATTGGCTGAATTATGTCACCAAGGCCATTAGACAACAGTGCAGGATTGAGGAGTGCAAGTGGAAGAGAGACAAGCTGTAGGTCTCTTCAAATACTAAAAGAGAGTTGGCGTCATTATCAAAAAGCAGTAAAAAGCTACTAAATCTAAATACTTTTCTGATACAATTATAACCAACACTCAAAACCCGCGTGTCCTCTTCTCTACCCTAAACTCAGTTCTCCATCTCACTGATCCTTCACCTCTGGAAGCCTCAACTGAGCTGTGCGAGAACTTTCTATATTTCTTTTTAGAAAAAAATTGCGAACACCCGGGCTCTCATTTCCCCTCCAGCTCATGATCTGTCCATCCCATCCCAGTGTGTTGCTGTATTTGACCATTTTGAACCCATCTCTCTGTCTTCTCTACAGCAGGTAATGTGCAGCATCAAACCATCTGGTTCCCCCTTTGATGTGGTCCCTCCCTCGACTACTAAAGGAGATTTTTCCTTCTGGGCTCTTCTGTTCTCGCTATTGTGAATAGCAGTTTATCTTCAGGTGGGGTGCCAAAACCCTTTAAACATGCTGCTGTTCAATCTCTGCTGAAAAAGCCTAACCTTGACCTAGGGCTGGACGATATGGTCAAAATTTTTATCACAATATATTTCTTAATTTCGGTTGATAGAGATATAATTCAATATCATTATAAACAATATAAAAGCCTAAAAAAACTATAAACTATACAAATAATTTAATGTTCACCTTTTATTTGTATTTAGCCTCCAAAAACAATGGAAATCCCCATCAAATAAACATAAAATTCTCAACCCCAGTAATTCTCAGTTGGGTCATCTGGACAGTTTCTTTTTTTATAGAAACATTTCACCCTCCATCTGGAGGGCCTAATCAGTCAGAGGAGTTCAACAAACTGTTTCCCCACTAAGCAGTAAATACCTTAAGTGGACCAACCAGTTTGCTGGAGCCAAGAGGGTTTCTGGGGACCGTCCTGTCCCTCGTCTACTCCTCCCAGGCAGGCAGCCACAGCCAAAGTGGTTCAAGGCAAGAAAGTTCATGTTCAATCATCCAGGTACCAAATCCAATAATTCTCGGTCGGGTCATCTGGACAGTTTCTTTTTTTATGGAAACGTTTCACCCTCCATCCAGTTTCTATAAAAAAGAAACTGTCCAGATGACCTGACCGAGAATTATTTGATTTGGTACCTGGATGATTGAGCATGAACTTTCTTGCCTTAAAATTCTCAACTGTGTCAATATTAATAGTTTTAACTTTAAACAGCAACTTTAAAATTTACAGCCTTGAAATTCATAGTTAATTAAATAAAACTTTTGGGTGTTCTTATGGATGAGAAGCTGACATGGAAATCTCATGTAAATTACTTAATAATAAAAATAACTATCAATTACATTACTGTATAAAGTAAAATAGTTTTTGAATGACAAAGTTTTGAATAATGTAATGATTGTTCCATATTTAATCTATTGTATTGAAGTTTTGGGAAAAGCATGCAAAACTATTACAAACCCTATTTTTATTTTACAAAAAAGAGCTGTAAGAATTATTATGCAGATGATACTGTATTGTATGTTCATGGAAAAACAAAAAATGCTGCTGCTGCTGTGCTTTCTAGTGCCATGATGCCGGTATCTCACTGGCTCCAGGACTCTTGTCTACATCTCAACACTAAAAAAACAGTCTGTATGTTTTTCTCTCGGCTGCCACCAGATGATGGGCATCCATCTGTGTTGGTCAATGGCGAGACATTAGATGTGGTTGAACAATTTAAATACCTCAGAGTCATTTTTGATTCCAATCTAAATTTCAAGCAACATGTAAAGAGAATTTCACATATAATTAAACTTAATCTGGCAAACTTCAAACATATAAGACCTTCTCTGACAACAGAATCAGCAAAGGCTTACATGCATGCCATGATCTTCAGCCATATAGCCTATTGTTATACTACATGGTCTCACACTTCAGAGATCGTCATGAAGCCCCTAAAGTCTCTTTTTAAGAAAACACTGAAAATTTTTGACAAAAAGCCAATACAGTATCATTACTGCAACATCATAAATAAGTACAAAATTTTGGATTTTAATAGCTATCAGATTTTTATGGACGTTTGCCTGATTTTTAAAGTTTTAAATGGACTTGCTCCTCCTCCTTTAATATATTTTATAAGTAAAAAAACAAGTACAGTAAACACAAGAGCACTGACCAGAGGAGATTGTGATGTGCAGCGGCGCAGGACTAAATTTGGCCAAATGGTGGTGTCCATCAGAGGCACACAGTCATGGAACACACTGCCAGTTTCCATCAGGAACTGTGGCACCTACTCCAGCTTTAAAAAATCTCTGAAACTTTGGCTGAAAACTAATCAGAAGTGCACTCATGTGTAGATTACTTTGTCTATTTTCTTATGGCATCATATTTTTATTGTAATTTTATGTTGTGTTATGTGCTATATAGGTGATGTTTGTATTTTTCTCCGCTCTTTTGTTTTATGGGACGTTTCTTATTCTTACCTGCCTTAGGACAACAGATGAAAATTAGCTATTGTGCTAACTCCGGCATATTTACATTGATGCTAACTGCTGTTATGTTGATTAATATGCATTGTCCTAACTTAAATAAATAAATAAATGAAAATGAAATTAGTAGGAAGTGCTATGGTCACCCAACAAATATATTATTTCAGCAATTGAAATTAATAAAATTTTATGATTTGGTTGAACATAGTATTTTACAAGTCATGTATAAAACTCATAAAAATATTACCCCCAAATATTCAATTAAAATTTGTTTAAAAAGAGAGTCATTATAACCTGAAGGGAATGTGAATGTTTGTAAAACCTTCATTTAGAACTAGTCTGAAGGAGCTGTGTTGTAATTCAGGGAACAGGATTTTGGAGTTGACTTGATATCACCATAAACATTTCTAAAACGATTTATATGTTTTAAACGATGATTAAATTAAAGTAGTTGGGAAGGTATAGTGCAGGTGAAGGTTGCCTGAAGTTGTTTTGTTTTCAGTTTGGAGATAGTTCAAGTGAAGGTTGTTGTTGTTTGTAGTTATTTTGTATTTTTTTAAATAAAGGGCAGATATTATAAGACTATTTTCTTCTTTCTGCACCTTTTCATTCAGTGTTTTTTTTTGCTGATGAATTTATTTTATATTGAATGAACGAATTAAAAAAACTATGCAACGCTGGGGCTGTTTGTTTCAGTACTTCATAGTTTCAGGGACACGTTGGCTCAAACTTTATTGTGCTTCATCTTCTGACTCTCATCATATTCTATCGAGTGGAAACTCTTTAGATTAAACAAGTTAGATGTTCCCACCGCTAGTTTGAATGACTCTCATCACATTTTGCAGCATAAAGAGACCGAGTAGGACCTCGCTGCAGAAGAAACCTGCAGTTTAACAGAGAAAGCCGAACAACTTCCACACCAACAAATTAGTCTTTCCTCTCTTATCAGTGAAGTCATCTCTTTCTCTTCGCTTGTGAAACTTTGTTCAGTCACATTCCGACAGTCATGGGCACTCGTTTTGAAGAGAAAACTTAACGTGCGTTGGAGATTAGCTTAGCCTGCTACTGCTAACACCTGCTGGACTCGAGCGTTGCATAACATATACGTCACCACACACTTACATTTTTGTGTCGCAGCTTTTTCTGTCCGGGTTGAAACTGAAGCAGCCGTTTCAACCCGAATAGAAAAAGAAAAGCGACAGAAACGCTGTAAAATCCTATCGAAATATCAAAAATATGCTTAAAATTCATATCATCGTTATTGAATAAACGTATATCACAAGATATATTGATATCGAATTATTGTCCAGCACTACCTTGACCCCTCAATTGTGTCCAATTTCCGACCTGTCTCAAGACTCCCATTTGTCGCTAAACTACTGGAAAAAATAAATGAGTCCCAGTTGAAGTGCTTCCTGGAGGATCACGTCATCTTAGAGCTATTCCAAGCTGACTTTAAACCTCTCCACAGCACTGAAACTGCCCTTCTGAAGTATAAAAAAGCTAAGTCTGGTCCTATGGACATTCAAAAAACAAAACAAAGCAACAACAAATAAACTGTAGAAACGTTTCATCAACCCCAATATAGGGTCGTCGAAGCCTCTGTGGATACTGGACTAAATCCAAAAAGGCCCCACCTAAGATAACAAAAAGATAAAAAACATGACAACCGGTCTCACCAGGTCGAATCCTACTTCAGGATGGCAAAAAACGAAGATCCATCTGGTCTAAGAGAGAGGGGAAAAAAAGAAAACTTTATGGCCAGCAGGTCGCTCACGCCTCAGTCTTCAGCGCTCATGACGAGCGGACCCAGTGTATAAAAACAACAAAAGCTTCTTCTTCTGCTGCTTTCTCGACTTCTTCCTCGGCTACTTCTGCTGGATCACCGCCACCCAGCCTATTTAAAGGCGGACCAGCAACACCTACCAATAGTGTGAGCCAATTAAATCGAACTGAAGTTAAACAGCTTCCCCAAAACCTTTTAACCCCAAAATGTATTCCCCCTAAAATCTGTACGTACAACCATCAGCCAACCATGGATACAAAAAGTACTAATAACGAGCAACAGCACATACCAGGGGAAGTAAATTTGACAGTCATTGGTATAGAAGTGCTACCGATGCTGAACTAAAATCTTTGATGTTGACACAAAAGGTTCCGTCTCAGAGGTAGGATCTAAACCACTTTAGGGCTGACCCCATGATGCCCACCCATTGCTCTTACCTAGCAATGAGGATCTCATGGTCAATGGTGTCAAAAGCAGATGTGAGGTCCAATAGGACAAGCAACACAGAATCACCAGTATCTGTGGATATGAAGATGTTGTTAAAAACCTTCAGAAGGGTACCCTGATGCATGCTCAATAATCTAGGTAGAAAAATCTAAAAAAGCTAAGTCTGGTCCTCTGGACATTCAAAAAACAAAACAAAGCAACAAAAAAAAAAACTGTAGAAACGTTTTGTCTTTCGTCCGAAAGACTTCCTCAGTCTGAGATGCTGTATTCAGCTCAGTCTTATAAATAGCACCCTCTCACAGTGGATCAACCAGTTTGCTACTGACAGCTAAAACCAGTTGCTCACATGATCAAGGAGGACCATCAGCCTAAAGATGGATTGTTAGCACCCTGATGGTAGTTTGCTATTAACATTTTGAATGTCCAGAGGACCAGACAGCTTTTTTGGATTTTTCTACCTGGATTATTGAGCATGCATCAGGGTACCCTTCTAAAGGTTTTTAACAACTTCTTCATATCCACAGATGCTGGTGATTCTGTGCTACTTGTCCTATTGGACCTCACATCTGCTTTTGACCCCATTGACCATGAGATCCTCATTGCTAGGTAAGAGTGGGCATCATGGGGTCAGCCCTTAAGTGGTTTAAATCCTACTTCTGAGACGAAACCTTTTGTGTCAACATCAAAGATTTTAGTTCATCATCGGCAACACTTCTATGCCGATGACTGTCAAATTTACTTCCCGTTACATGCTGTCGCACGTTATTAGTACTTTCTGTATCGAAAGTGGGCCGATGGTTGTACGTACAGATTTTAGGGGGAATACATTTTGGGGTTAAAAGGTTTTGGGGAAGCTGTTTAACACTAGAGTGACTGAATTTTCAAGATCCTGAGGACAAACCCCTCCTTCTCCTCAACAATTAGTGGGCCATTAACTGCCTTTTGTTATAAATATGTGTGCACATAACTCAGACACACCCACCACACCAGACTGCATTCCAATGTTTCCTCCATGTAAGTAAGACTCTGCTTGCACTTCCCCCCTCATGCCCCTTTTCCACCGGTCGGCTCGGGTCGGATGTTACGTCATATGTGCGTCGCAGAGACCCCCTTTCATCCTTTCCCACCGGATATTCCGTGCTGCTCCGCGCCAGATTTCTTGAGATTTTTGGGCTGGTTTCAGAGGGGTACTGAGGCGAGCTCACCCGCTCCGGAAGTAGGAAGGAGGAGACTCGAGCTGTTTTCACGGAAGTGAGGGAAGCGATCACGGCAGGACTTTACATGAATAACACGGTAAAAACAATTATTTGTTTTTAAATTTATAGCAAAGATGGGTCTTCAGCTGAACGTGTCCTTAATAAAATCACGTATTGCTCAAAACTGCAGGATTTTAAAAAGTAGGTTCGCCACGAGCAACGCGCGGCGCGCGGGCGGCTTTATGTCTTTAAAATGTAGCTCAATGAACAGATATAAAATATATTTCATAGCTGACTTTATAGTACGAGGGTTCCTGAGCTCAACCACGCTTTAATATTGTCACGTAGTGGTCAAATCTGCTGCATTTAAAGTAGTTTCGCTTTGACTTCTTCCAAACCTGTGCTTGCACAACGAAAATAAATTATAAAAATTCGAATTTTATTTCAAATAACTCCAACAGGATACATTTAGTATATGAACATGTTGTGATCACACTATATTTTTTTGAAAAATATCAGCCATGTGGTTTTTGATATAATTGATGATATGTGATACAAAGTACAAGGGAGACAAATAATGGAGGTTGCTTGACACAGTTATGTCTATAAAACATTGAATTTGATTTCAAATAACTCCAACAGGATAAAGTCAGTATATGAACATGTTGTGATCACACTGTGTTGTTTAAAAAAAAAACAGTTTCTGGACTAAATTAATCACATTTTTCTTTTACAGTCAACAGAAGAAAATCACCAGAATTCAACAACCTGTGTCATCTTCTGGAGGAAGACGTGAGACACCAGATGGAAATTTGTTACTTCTGTTTGTCACTTCAAACTTTTCCTATTAAACGTTATATTTTCTTAAACCTAGAAACCTTTAGTTTATTTTAGTTACACTTTTTATACTCTTTTTTTTTTATACTAGTATGCAAAAACTCAGGACAGTATTATGTTCATTAAATGTTTAATGTTTTAGTTTTAGAGTTGGTGTAAATTTTCATACTCTTATTCCACTATGCAAAAAACTCAGGACAGTGTTAGTTTTACTATTTTATGCTTATGTCAATTATTATATGTTTCAGTGTTTCAATGTTTAGATGTTTACTGTTGCACCGAGGGACTGAGAGAAACGCAATTTCGGTCCTGTGTATGTCCTGTACAGTACATATTGCAGATCTGACAATAAAGTTGACTTTGACTTTGACTTATTACTTTANNNNATGTTTATGTTTATGTTTATGTTTATTAAATTTGTTCATTTTTTTTACAAAAGAAACAATACAAGACAATCTCATAATGATAGTGTACAAAATGTAAAAAAATGAAAGGTAGCAGAAAGAAGAATAAATCTTATTATATCTGCCCCTTATCTCCAACAATCAGATTAAACAACAGTAGTCAAACCATGTAAACAATAATAATCTTCAACCAACTTTTTCCAACAATCAGGTTAAACAATAATATTCTTCAACCAACAGTACAAAATGACTAACTCTTTCTAATTTTCTAACTAATACAATACACATTACGTTATTTCACATATATTTTTTTAACACATTTGACAATAATGTGAAGTGTGTATTGTGTTTAAATCCATACTGGAAGTTAAGAGAACTTTCCATTTGCATTTGACCTTTAAAGAATCATAAGATAAAGATTATTAGAATCTGCTCAACTGTTATTACGTTATAAATTATTTGGTTCTAGGATGAAGTCATACAAAAAAAGTCAAAAATTAAAAGTGGCCAAAGTCCTTTGGACAGTTTAAAGTTAAAGAATTCACAGACCATCCATCTACCATCTACCCATCTACCACCCAGCAGCAACTTTACCAGGGAAACTCTGGCAGTTTCAAAGATCACAGTGTGATGTTTTAAATCAACTTTATTTATAAAGCACATTTTAAAAACCACAGGGTCAACCAAAGTGCTGTACAATAACATAAAAGACAAGTTAATTAAAAACTATAAAAAGCATACAAAAATAAATACATATACCAGTCTTACTGCAGGTGTGTTAACATGCCATAAAAGATAAGATCTCGTGTTAAAAGCCAAGGAATAAATGTGTGTTTTTAAATAAGATTTAAAAAGTTTTGAGGACTGTCAGCAGCAACTGCTCAGCTGATCTGAGAACGGGGAGGGCAGGAAGGTTGAAGCAGCTCAGACAAATGTGGTTTTGCAACTTTCAGAGTCAGAGAGTCAGAGTCAGAGAGTCTTTATTGTCATTTGCACCGCATGTGGTACATGAGATGAAAACGAGATTATGTACACGAGGTCCCAGTTACATCCAACAACAAATGAAAGAGAAAAACAGTAATAACATCGAGAACTAACTAAGAAAAACATCAACTAGTAATACACTAAGCCTAATATAGTGGGAATAAACAGCAGCACGAACATGAGTTTGTATGAGCAGATGGTCACAGATGGTCACAGATGAACACAGCAACAAGAAAACATATCAGCATCACCATGATGTGATATTTTGCAGTGTTTATTTTAATTTTATTGCAAGGTGCTTTATCAAGCACCTTGTGCATAACTAAATAATAAAATATGCTTTAATACATCTTTATTGTAAAAATACTAAATTGGAAAATACATGGGTTTAAAGAAGGCAACAAGGTAGGATTATGAATTGGGTTTAAAGATTACAGCTCATGAGGTACTCATTATAGCATGACATCTCTTTCACAACATTCTGTCAAAGCCTTTATTGTGTTCTTCTTCTAGTGGTGGCTAGTACTGTAGTAAATAGCTTGAGGGAACACTACTGCCACCATGTGGTAAGACGAGTAGGATTCTGGACCCCGCCCACAGAAGGGGTACAAAAAAGCTGTGGAAACAGAACATAGATGTGACCCGACCCGAACTGAGCCGATCTGAGCCGATCCAACCCGAGCCGAGCCAAGCGGTGGAAAAGAGGCATTAGTCAGAAGAGAGGCCCCAGTGACGTGCGGTCAGGGGATGCAAGTGAGGCCGTGCCTCCCCTGTCATCATGGAAAAAAAAGGAAAAAAAATAATGTAATTATTGTATTTATCCTTTGATTTGTATTATAAACTTATTTTACTTAACACTAAACCAGTTTTAAGTTATTTTTTAATCAAAATCACCATTTTTTTCTTATTTTTCTTTAAATACTGTAACGTGTTTTTTTTTTTTTTTGCTGAGTGATCATAAACGTTTGTGAGTTGCTGATCGCGGCGCGCCTCTTGGCTCCTCGCAGCTTCTGTAGCAGAGGAGGAGGAGGAGGAGGAGGGGCTATGCCCAGTGCCCACTCAGCAACACCTGCTCCGCACCGTTGAAGGAGGGAGCGTGACAGATCAGTGATCATAAACGTTTGTGAGTTGCTGATCGCGGCGCGCCGCACTGCTGCTCGCAGCTTCTGTAGTACAGGAGGAGGAGGAGGAGGAGGGGCTATTGCCCACTCAGCAGCACCTGCTCCGCACCGTTGAAGGAGGAAGCGTGACAGATTGGATATTAGCTATAATTTTGCAATGGAGGAGTACATTAGTAAACTAAAACAATTTTCTCAATTGGATTTTCAGTCCAAGCAGGAAGTATTATTAAAAGGACGACCAACACCGGAGCTAAAAGGTCTTCTTCAGACTACGGGACATAAGTCTCGCTCTTTTAAAACAGAGTGGTACACACGAAAAAGCTGGTTGTGTGGATGTCCAGCAAGAAACCGCCTTTTCTGCTACTCCTGCCTGCTTTTCTCAACTTCTGACAATGTCTGGACTCGGATGGGATATTGTGACCTGAAAAATTTGCCAAGAAGCCTCAATAAACATGAGCAGTCGGCCACCCATATTCAAAGTCAGATTGCGCTAAAAACGTTCGGGATGTCCAGGATTGACTTGGCTTTGGACGAACAGCAACGACTCAACATCAGCATCCACAACGCCAAGGTAAAAGAAAACAGAGAAATTTTAAAATATCTGATCAAGGCCACCTGCTTCCTAGCAAAGCAGCAGCTAGCTTTTCGTGGAAATGATGAAAGTGCAGGCTCTGCCAATCGTGGCAACTATGTTGAATTATTGCATGTTTTAGCTGAAAATAATGACAGGCTAGCTAGACATCTGGAGACATCTACTGTATTTTCTGGCTTGTCTAACAGAATACAGAATGATTTAATTGAAGCAGTCGGTGATGTAATCAGGAATGACATTAAAAATGAAATCAGTGCAGCCCCATTTGTTGCTGTAGAAGTTGATGAGAGCACAGATGTCACAAACAAGGCTCAGATCTCTGTCATACTGCGTTATGTGGCTACAACTGAAGTGGACTGTGAGGTGAAGGAGGCCTTCTTGGGCTTTGATGATGTGAGTGAGGACAGACGTGCTTCTGCCGTTGCTGAATATGTCCTGGGAGTGTTGGAGAAGTATGACTGTACTGAAAAGCTTGTAGCTCAGACCTATGATGGAGCCGCTGTCATGGCATCAGAACTTAATGGCGTGCAAGCTAAAATTAAAGAAAAAGTGCCCGAAGCCATGTTTACGCACTGTTACGCACACAAGCTGAACTTGGTGCTGTTGCATTCAGCTAAGTGCATGCCCGAGTGTCGTATATTTTTTAAAACAGCTGAGGGACTAGCGTCATTTTTCAACAAGTCCACAAAACGCACTCACTTGCTGGACAATATTGTCAAGCGCCGGTTACCCAGAGCAACGCCAACAAGATGGAGCTCTAACTCCAGGCTGCTGCAGACAATAAGCATGTACCAAAAGGATCTGCGGGCCCTATTTCAGATCATCATAGAAAATCCTGATGGCTGGGACAATGACACGCTGATGATGGCAGCAGGATACGATCGGTGGCTGTCAAAAACATCCACATGCTTTCTCCTACTGGCATATGAGGACATTTTCAGTGTAACTGATGCACTTTTCAGAGTGCTGCAGAACAAAATGATGGACATTGAATATTGTCTTGCACGCATCCGTGACACGGTTGCAGCTCTCACTCGCATTGGACTGGAGTTCGACAGTTTCTATGACCGGTTTGAGAGGAAATGTGAAGAACTTGGCCTGACAGAGAGTGGAACCAGACAGCCGACCAGAAATAATCGAAGACAGATGTTCAGTAACATTATGGATAACATCAACAATCAGATGAAGGCTAGGTTTGATCATTTTGGGGAGCTGGCTTTTCTTGGTTTGGTGGATTGCACAAAATTC
>JBBPBX010002720.1:65477-88172 GCA_038048925.1 Garcialebias charrua | reverse complement strand
ACACAGAGAGGAGTTCACTTGCCTTATCAAACCCAAGGTTACAAACAGCAGCAGAGAGAAATGTTTAGGAAAAAGATAGATAAAGCTGGAGCCCAGCTCATGAGACTGTCTCTGAGTTTCTAAACAAAACCGTCCGGTCTCTGTGACCCGAAGGCTTCACCTTTAAACACAGCAGTGAACACAGTTTAACTCTTACAGAATGACACAGCTTAAAAGCACACATCATGAAAATGACAAAAGTTATTCTTTTGATCACATTAGAATAAAATCAAAGATAGAAATAGTCTCTTTTGGTGACTATATTTATCAGATTATAGCTAAATGAATGATTTTGTAGTAAATGTCTTGCTTTACTGAGTGGTCAGTAAAGGTCATCACTGGACAGTTCGAAAACCCTAGTTTGACCCTGGGTAGGTCCATTACATCTCCCCCCTTTTGGAAGCCATCGCCAGTCCTTGGGGATGGGGTCCAACACGAAAGGAAACCTTGAACTGTCTTTGATCTTGAAGTAATCCAGCAAGTGGAAGAAGAAAAATCAAAAATTATAATCCCATAAAGTTTTTGGAAATTTCATACTGTTCAGAGGTAATCCCATTGCGAAAAGCTTTTACTCCTTTGGAAAACAAAGTCTGTTAACTCCTGGAAAACAAAGCCTGTGATCCCTTGGAAAGCAAAGTCTTATAATCCACAGCGGTAATTCCACAGCAGTAAATCCACAACGATTAGTTTTGTTGATTGATCAGCAACAATTGTTTTCATAATCAGCATGTAGAGGGGATCCCTCGATTGACGCAGAGGAGGCGACCCTTGGATGAAGGTTGAAGACCAAGCGTTGGAGCTGCAGGTCCCCACATCGAAGGTTGTTGGCTGGTTGGTTTCCAGTCAGTGCCACTCTGGTTCTATGTGTCATGCAATTATGTGGTTTTTTAAGGTGGGCTTATGATTGGGATTTTACATTAAGCCTTACCTATATGCACCTGGTATGTAAGCTATCATGGTTTAGAACAGCTACACTTACTAATTAAGGGGTGGATCAATTCTGTAAATTAGATATAGGGATCTATACCTATAGAATTTTGGAGGGCTTCTGTAACGAAGGCCTCTAATTCCAAACTATTCCTCCATTCACTAATTAGTTTAGGTTAAACTAAAGTAGAAAAATGAAATATAGTTTGATCTAAATGTCTGTTGTCTTTTAGACGAACGACGTAGGATTTAGTATTCCTAATCAATTTTGAAGTCTATGGCGAGACTCATCAAAATGAATAGATAATCTAGAATAGAAACGATCGAATCGGTTCAATTTAGAAATTGTGAGACCAGTGTAGTTTATGGTACCTCGGGTAGCTTTAAACTACATTGGCTCTTCAACGACTGAGATTTAACAAAACGAACTGCATGTTGGCATAGTTAAATCCATATCATTCATTAACCAATGTTAATACAAAACCTTTTTGGCTGGGAGTGTTCAGAACCAAACAGTATCTCAACTAATGACAACAGTAATGACTAAACAACAAGGAAACAACGTTTCACTGCTTCGACCCACTCTTGTCGTCAGATTCCAAAGTGCAACACACAAGCAAAACAGGTCTCAACTTTATGACCGAGGTCAAATCAAATCTCGTGGATTTAAACGGTTGTTAAGGTTAGTTTTTTGTTGTGGGTTTTAGACTTAGCGTTTCTAAGTTCAAGTTGGACAATGCGACTTATAGGGTGGGAAATATGGTAGTTTAAACCTGATTAGTTTATTTACTAACTTGTGTTTGTACGACCTTATTATCCCATGAAGTCGGTGAGTTGGTGAGATCTTTGTCTTTTGTGGAGTCATTGAACGCCTTGTAAGGTTTGATCTGATTTCGATGTACCCATTTAGCAATTGGCTCTTTACGGCCTTTGCTGATTTTGATCTCGTAGACGACTGAGGACACTTTGTCTGTTATCAGATGAGGTCCAGTCCACCTGGGCATTAGTTTGCGGGCGAGAGTTCCGGTCCCGGACTCTCCTTTCCCGGTTGTTGGGGCGAACGTATAGTACCAGACTCTGTCTCCCACTTGGAGTTCATTGTGAGAGGCCTTCTGGTCATAGTACGCCTTGCGTCCTTCAGCGGATTTTTCCAGGTTTTTCTGGGCGAAAGCAAAAGTGTTTCTGAGGTGTACATTCAAATCTTTCATGTATTGTTGTGTAGTGTAGGCTGTCGCCATGGCGGCGTCGCCTGGTTGGTACAACAGGTGTAGAGGGAGAGTCATTTGTCGACCGGTCATCATCTCGAAGGGAGAGATGCCAGTTGATGTGTGTGGAGTGGCTCTTATGGCCATGAGGACCAGAGGGAGTTTCACGTCCCAGTCCTTGTGGTTTGCAGCCACGTATTTCTTCAAAATACTCACCACAGTTCTGTTTGCTCTCTCTACTTGGCCTGAAGCCTGTGGGTGGTAGCCGACATGAAAGTTGGCCTTGACGCCTAGCGTCTTCCACAGTTCTTTCATCACTTCACCTGTGAAGTGTGTACCTTGGTCTGAGTTCACCCTAAGGGGAAGTCCAAACCTTGAGAATATATGATTCATTAACAACATAGCAGTGGTTTGTGCTGTGTCGTTAGGAGCTGGTAGGCATTCTACCCATTTGGTGAATGCACAGGTTACCGTGAGAAAATATTTATTTCCTCTAGAGCTCTTAGTGAGTGGTCCAACCCAGTCGATCTGGAGGTCAGACCATGGGAATGCAATGCCTCTGCTTTGCAGTGGTGCTCTGTGAAGTGGTCTGGTTGGCTGAAACTGGCCACAGACCACGCACCCTTCAATGTAGTCCTTGACATCCTTTTTCATTCCAGGCCAATAGGCAATTTGTTTTAATGCCGTCAGCGTGGCTTTATCTCCTTTGTGTCCTGCGGACGGGAGATCATGGGCATGGACTAACATTACCCCCCTTTGGTCATGGGGAACCACGAACACAGGTGAGGACGTTGGTCCATGAGCGAAAGTTAAGATGCCCTTGATTAGTTTTAGCTGTTTGCGCAGCTGATAGAGGACCTTAAGGTCTGGATCGGAATCCAGGTCGTCTTTAGACGGACTATTTTTGTTCGGATCAGTCAGGTACAGTATCATGGAGTTGATAGCAGGATCCGACTTCTGTAGTTGGATGATGTCTGGGTCAGTCAGTGCAGGTCGTACAGAGACTGCGTTGTCAGCAGGTCTGGCCGCGGCCTGTGCACGTGTGACTGCCATAACCTCAACAGCAGGTTGTGTTGACAGAGTCTTGATCAACCAGGAGGAGTCGAAGGACCATAGAGGACCTTCGTCGGCTCCTTCTTTGGCTAAGGAATCCGCAATGTCATTGTAGTGCTTGTCATCGCCTGGGACTCTAGAATGTCCTGGAACTTTCTTCCAGTAGATCTGTAAGTCGTGTGATGTCACCAAGTGATCACATGCCATGAAAAGCTCTTTGTGTTTGACCACTTTTCTGTCGCTTGTTAGGAAACCGTTCTGTTTCCACACAGCAAGGTGACAAGCGAAACTCAAACGAGCATAGTTAGAGTCAGTGCAGATGACTAGGGTCTTGATGGAGCGTGCTACTACCATCTGGAGAGCTATTAGGATTCCTGCAATCTCAGCGTACTGAGAAGTCTGAGAGCCTAATTTGTAGCTGAAGGTAATCTGTTCTTGGTCTTGGAGGAGGACCCCTCCAACACCTGCCCTACAGATTTTGTCGCGGAGGAATGAAGATCCATCCACGTACAATGTTGTCATATCTTTGCAGATATTGTCATCAAAGAAGTGGTGGTTCGGGTCTTCAGTCACAGGGGTTTTTTCCTCAGCCAACGGCTGGGTCGCTGGTACATCTTGTGTACACTTTTGGCAGAGTGCCAAGTCTGTCCCCAGATGTGACTTCTTGTTTTGACCATAACGTATGTCTAGGTTAAAACTTTGAAGCGCCATGAGCCACGTTGCAACACGAGAGTTTGTTACCACACCATCTCTGATGCGTTGGCTGTTCAGGAACGTCACTGGCTGGTGTTGTGTTTCCACAATGATTTTCTGTCCACCAATGTAGCTGGAGAAATGTTTTACTGCCCACACTGTGGTCAGTAGAGCTTTCTCACAGTCTGAGAATCTCAACTCGGGGCCCGCCATCGTTTTGCTGGCGTAGGCCACTACACGTTTGTCTCTGTCGTGTATTTGGTATAGACCTGCACTTATGCAATGAGCTGAGAAGCCCACTTCCAAGTAAAACTCTTTGTTGTAGTCTGGGTAGGCTAAACATGGGGCTGACTTAATCCTGTTTATAAGAGCGTCCATTGCCTGCTGCTGTTTGTCAGTCCAGACGAATGGAACGTCTTTCTTTAGGAGTTCAGTCAGTGGCTTTGCAAGGTCTGCATAGTTCTCTATGAACTGGTTCGAGTAGTTACACACGCCAAGAAAACTTTGTAGTTCTTTGAGATTGGTGGGGACTTTGAGATTGTCAAGGCCTTGGGTGCGAGTCAGCTGTGGTTGTACTCCGTCTGGACCTACAAGTAGGCCAACGTAGTCCACCTTGGTTCTGCACCACTGGCACTTCGACAGTGATATTTTAGCACCAGCAGTTGTCAGCTGATTCAGAACGTGGTCGATTTCGGCCAGATGTGAGTCCAGTGTTGGCTGCCTCAAAAGGACATCATCCACATAAATCAGTGTCCCACGCTCGCGGGCGTCTGGACATGCTTTGTTCAAGAAGATGTTGAACTCTGCAGGTGAGTTAGCGTAGCCAAAGGGACACCTATTGAAGGTGTATTGACGGCCACCAAAAGTGAAAGCTAGTTTGTATTGATCCTCGTCGCGCACAGGAATGGTCCAAAAACCAGAGGCGATGTCAAGGGTCGAAAAGTACTTACCATTGGTGACCTTGGGCAACTCCTGTTGGAGCTGCGTCATAGGCCATCTGGATAAGGGAACTTGTTTGTTTAGCTTTCTGTAGTCTATAGTAAGTCTCCACTTACCATTTGGTTTTAACACCGGCCATAAAGGCGCAGAGTAAGTGCTGTTACAGTATCGGATGATACCTTTTCCTAACAGGTCATCAATGATTTCCCTGATAGGTTGATGTGCTGCCAGAGGAATCTTGTATTGTCTGACAAATGCAGGTGGAGCATCAGGCGGGGTTGGAATGCTCACTGTGTGGAGCGTGGTCAACCCACAATCCATCGAGTCAGTTGAGAATGATTTTTCATATTTTAGCAGAACTTTGCGAAGTTTGTCCCTGTCTTCATCAGTTTTCAAGGCGTCGGCCTGAGCGACCACCTGGTCTATCTGTGAAGCAATTGAGAGCGGTTCTTGTTCTCTGGGGAGCTCCAGTGAGTCCCCTTCAGTGTCATAAAACCTGTCAACAGGTAGTGCACTGTAAGTTTGAGGGCCTAGACTTTCTCCTTGGTTGAAACCGAACCTGTGGACAATGTCCCGGTCGGACTCAGTGGGGGAGAAAAGAGCTATGGCCTGTGTTGGTTTTGTGAACAAGACTCGCCCCGAATGATGACTTGGGATCAAGTTTTCTGGGAGTCCTCCCAGAAATGGAATGCTTAGTTCAAAATCATGAAAATCAGTAGAGATCAACCATCCGAGCTGCGAGCGTTTTGGGATCAGTACCTCTTCTGTGCTCGTGTTACACACAGCGACAGTCGTGGTTCTGCCGTCGAGGGTCACTTGGCATGTGGCCTCCATGGACAGTCCTAAGTTGAAAAACATAGGAGATGGTTGAAAGCATGCCTGTTTTGTTCCAATAGCCTGTCCTTTCATGATGTGAATCATCACCGGCTTGTTCATAACCTGAGGTGGTACCACAGTGTTATGGCTGTTAGCAACCTGGCAGACCTCTGGAATGGTCTGTCCAGCCTTAAGGTTCTCTGTGGTTAACACAGGAGAGTCCTTCGTGGCTGTATCTAGTGACCACAGTGCATTGTTGTTGACGTCCACTCGGACACCTAATCTTACCAAAATGTCGGAGCCTATGTAGGTTGCATGTGGTAAGTTCGGGACCACGAGGAACGGGTGATCCAGTTCTCGTTGGTTCCAGATTAGTTTAAGGTCAATGATCCCTTTAGCGGTCATTACCTGTTTATCGTTGGGGTCTAGCGAAAAGCGGAAAGCCTTTCTGTTCATTCCTAGACCCAACTGTTTCTTAACCAAGGTTCCAAAGAAAGCTTGGCTGATCGCTGATTTCTCCGTCCAAGGGGACAGAACAGCATCATCGGTGTGGGATCCTTGAATCTCAACACCATTGACTACCTGTGGTAGGTAGTGTCCGGTGAGTGCCAACTGTTTCAGCTCGCAGAGGGGGCTCTCTTGTTGGGCCTCTACTGCCTCACCTGTAGTTGAAGGTTCACCCACAGGGATTGTGCTCTCGTCTGAGCATTCCCTTTTGCCTTCCGCGGTACCTGCCGTTAGACGGTCAGTGTTACTCTGTGTAGGCATATCGATCGGCAGTGGTTGACTCACTCTGGTCCACATTGACTGATCGCCATAATCTATAACCGCGTCGAAGCGGTTTATAAAGTCCTGGCCAACCAAAAATGGGCATGAGTCAACGGTGGACACGTATACCGGGTGGTATAGTGTCGTTACACCAATCTGCATGTGAACCATTGCTATAGCTGTTAGGGTTGTACTCGTCTCCGAGAGACCCTGCAAAACTATAGCACATTCTCTGAGGGGTATTTCCCTGTCAACACCGTTAGCGGCCAGCCGTAGCTCTTCTAACAGTGTGGGTGACATAACGGATATGTCTGCCCCACCATCCAAGAGGGCCTCTTTTCTGAGGACCCCTTCCAACGTGATGGACAGGTAAGCCTTCTTAGCGGGCCCCTTTCTGATAATGTCACACAGGAACTTACCAGGTTTTCTCTGACGTTTATCACGCCTACCCCCGACTGTGTGACCTTCATTTATCAGTACTGTTAGTGCAGACACACATGGGTCTGACTGTTCAGTTCGTGGCGAGCCACTTTCAGCGGTGAGTGAGCTTTCCCCCCCTTGCTCTGACGAGGGTTGCTCAGACTCCGTAACAATGAAGTCATGGTTACAGTCAATGTTTTGTTGACTGTCACATTCTGGACTGTCAATGATTTGACTGTCATTACCCTGATTGTCAGCAACCTGACCATCAGTATCTTTGTGACTGCCAGCAACTGTGGCATTGTTGTTATTTGTGTGCTCTGAGCATCTGTCAACGACAGTGCTGCACAATACTCCAGGCTTGTTATCCTTGCCTGTATCATCCAAATCTTTTAAAAACCGACGTAATTTCTCCATGTCCTCTGGGGACAGAGAATTACGGCCTTTCCTCTGGGACTTTTGCGACTTTTTTCCTGTCTCGGACTGTTCTGTTCGAGGGGTAGGAGGAGCAGGTCCACGGCTCGGGGGTCCCTTCCGGGACCACCCTGGTTTCGGGGGTCCCCTCTGGGACCGCCCTTGGTTCGGGGGTTCCTGCTGGGACCACCCTTGGTTATATGGGTTACCCCTGTACCCATAATCTGTACTCCTTGGACGCGCACCCCCCTTTTGATCCTTTTGTTCACCCTCCGTGTTTTGTCTGAGCCACCCTGGCTTCTTTCTCCAGCGGATACCCCCACTTTGTGGTTTGTCGGGTTGAAAGGTCTGTTTCTTTTCGCCTGTCGGTGGATAGGGAGCTGGTGCTCGCGTCCCTTCCAGTTCCAGCGATTGGGGTTCGACTCTCGCACTCGTGAACACCTCTACGGGTGTTCTGCATTCCATGCGGGCCTCGAAAACATTTACGGCGCATTGTTTCATTTCCTTGATGGTTTTGTCTCTGAAATTAGCCATCACTTGTACTGACTCTTTTATATCAGGGTGGAGGTTTTTACCGAAAAGGTATTTAAAACCTACTTCGTCCTCCATGCCCGGTTCATTGCGATTACCAAAGAAAGCCTGGAACATTCTCTGGTAATATGCCTGTGGATGCTCTTTCTTACCTTGCACGACCTTCTCGGCATCAGGGTAGCCACCAGGCCCCATGTTTGGAGTGAACTCTCGTATAAGAGTATCACGCAACAGTTTGTAATCTGTTTTCATGGCGTCTGGTTGGCGATCAATGAAGGCATATACAGGCCAGTCTGCGGTGAGCCTGATCAGTGCAATTTTATCCTCAGCAGTAGCATTTGGAAAATTACCCAGTTGGAAGTCAAGAGAGTCTAGGTAGGTCTTTGTATGGATTGAACCCAACGGCCCTGGCTCAAAGCGTTGAATGTATCTAGAAAGCTTCTGGAGTTCAGGTATTGGAATAGAAAGGTTAGCACCATTGCTATTCCCATTTACCTGTGATCCATGTGCAGGTGTTGTTGTTGAGGACGCAAGTCCCTGCTCCGACTGGCGGGTCTTAACAGGTACGGTGAGCAATTCTGCATTACCGCGTGGAGGTGGTGGGGGTGTGAAGCCTTGAGACTGCTTTGCCACAACATCCACCCATCTTTCCCTTTCTTTAAAAAGGTTTTCTTTAGTTAAGGTCAGTTCCACCTTACTTTCAGTCACTTCTCTGCGTAAACAATCAACTTCAGTTTGTAGCGCTGTGCACTGTTCACTGAGTTTTTTATTTTCCTCGAATTGAGTGCTCTCTTTTAGTTGTTCTTTTAATCTATCATACTCAATTTTCAACCTTGTGCACAGGTTGTGGGTGTCTTCTCTTTTTTCCTTGTTCTCTTGTAATTCTCTAGACAGCGATTGTATTTCTTGCTGTAATTTTTCATTCTCCCTGACAGACTCGTCATATTTTCGTCCTCTGGAACGAATGTTTTCCTCATATGACTGTGCTTGCGACTGTATTTCATTTTTTAAACGTTCAGTCTCTGTATTTGTCGTTTTCTGGTATGACACAAAATCTGAAGTGGTACCTTCGTGTTTAGTTTTCTCATCAGCCAGTTTCTCCTCAAGGTCCACACACCTCTCCACTTCATGGTCCAGTCTGGCCTTCAACAGAAGGGCCAATTTGGCTAGACGGTCGGCGCTGAGCTTTTTCCCATCTTTTTTGAGTATGCTTGTTGTTAGATTTTCTAACTCTGTGTTCAGAGTCGAGGTGTCCATTGCTGCTATCTCCTCACCATACTTCACGAGGGGTTTAGTTAGCAGCTTTAAGGCATTATCAACACAATCTGTGTCCTCTGACTCAGTGTCTGAATCCTCCTGCGCTGGGATTTTCTCCTCACCATCAGCATCCTTCAAGGATGAGGATGGTACAACGTCATCTGATTCTTTATCCATATTTGTTTTGAGTCTGTAAAAATCAACAAACTGGTACATGCGGGTGTTAATCTTCAGAGATGTGAAGATCTTAATGTGGAAATGCTCTGTTCTCTATAATTTTTTATTTTTATTTAATTTGAAAATCAAATAAAAATTGCTGTTTTGAGTGTTATTCTAAATCTCTTCAGTATTTAAAATGAGCATAAATTGTTCGTCTGTACCTCTGTTATTCAAAAATTCTTTATTTAAAATAAACAGGATTTTTTGTTTGTGTACAGAACAATTTTAAAGCTGGTAATTTTTACCATAAAAATTGCTGACTTTATGAGGTGTTGAGAGAAAACTCATCTATTAACGTCCAGCAGGGGGCAGCGTCGAGTATGTTATCACGAAGCGACTGAGTTTAAATCAGTACATGGAAAGAAAACAACCTATTAGGGTTAGTTTTCAGTAAGAACGTGATAATTGCTCGAACCGCTTTCTTGTCAGAGACAAGTTTATGTTGCTAGACAGTGTTGATGGCTTCAGATGAGTGTTTAAGTGTGTGTTCGTGTGTGAACGAGTGTGAACCAGCGAGTGTGACCTGTCACTCAAAGTGCGGCACCTGGAAGTGACGACAAAAATGGGCGGGCCAACGCAGCGTGCGTAGCGCGTCACCAGCTTCAGTGCTTGCGAGGCGGAGCTCGCTACAACATACGTGGCGTCAACAAATCAATCACAGCGTCAGTAGTTCATTCTACAAGCATACATGGCGAATGTAGTTCCTTACCTTCGACCAATGTCGTGCCGGAAATGACGACAAAATGGGCTGGTCGCAACGGCGTGCGACGTGATTGACAGCACACAACAGCGAATCAGCGTTCGCTACAAGAGTGGTGGACAGCACACAACAGCGAATCAGCGTTCGCTACAAGAGTGATTCACAGCACACAGCACTCGTATCATCCAATCACAGCTCATAAACAGACATGTAGACACACGTCTTCTTAACGCTAGTTTGCACAGCAGAAAACAACTTCACAGCTCTTTAAACAACTCAAACGCTACAATTTAACTTCCCAAAATGCTGAAACATGCGGCGCACATCTAGACAGGCCAACTTAGTCACGCTCAGTAACCCAGCACTGCAGCTGTTGAACAACACGGACTCTCACGGAGTCACTCAAGGTCGGTTCCGGTCCACGTTAGAGGAGCAGAAAACTCGGGTCAGAACCCATTATCCGACAACGTTCTAACATATATGCTGCTTCGACCTTCTTTAAAATGTAAAATACCACAACAGCAATCTTGTAGATGTTAAATTAGCTTCCAGGCACTATGACTCGGCGGTCATTTCAACAAAGCTCCGTACAGGAGTCTGTGCGAGTGAGCTGGATCGGAACCGAACCAGAACCTCCACAGACTACGGCTGACAAAAACTTCACCTGAATGCTTCCAACAGCGTGTAACAGAGTTGAAACAATAATAATCTCACAGCTTCAAATGATAAAAACATGCAGAATCTGCCTGTCTTGAACACCTCAGCCAAATTATTATCCTCAGAGTTTAAAACTTGGATCCCACTATGCCAACCATGACGTTACAGTTCATGAGAGATTACAGATACATCGACAAACTTTAGAAGCCAATACGAGGCCACCAGATGTAAAGGGTTTAGAGGGGGTCAGTTTAATACTGACCTCCTTTTTACCTTAATTTACTTATTCAGATTGAATAGTAATTTCACGGATTCTCTTCTTTTTCAGTTTATTCAATATTTCTGTGATCTTTATGATGGATAAATAAACAGAGCCATTAAGTGACAATGGACACGTTAACTTAGTTTGATATGTCAAAGAGACACTATCATTTATTTAAAATAAATCAACTAAATTAACACCATTACACTTGATTGACATGATTTCACTTTCTTTCAATTCAAATACGTCAGCACACTTGATTTAACACAACAGACATAAATACTAGTTATCTTGATGTGTTTAACCAGAAGCATGGCAGCTCTCCGGCTGAACTCAGCTACACGTTGGTACCCTTGGCAAAGCATTTGACGACTTTTACCTCGTGAAGATGGTCAGTCTCCCTCGGTCCAGTTTGGTCAGTTCGTTTACCATTCTCAGCGTCTCCAGACGTGCGCCTTGACTCGAACCGAAAGTAACGGCAGCTCCTGGTGTTGTTTTCAAGATAAGACGTTCCTTAAAGGAATGTCAATAAAAGAGAGCTTTTTCAGCTGTTGAAGATGACTTATAACTTGGCATGTTATAAGCCTTTAACTGAATGACGTGGTCATTAGCGTGTTGACCAGACGATCATCAGTTCTTTGGGGAACCTCATCATGGGTTGAGGACCTCAGCAAACTCCGTCAGTTCCAGCAACAGCTTAGAACTTTAAGGAAGGATCTGTGATCAGTGACTTGTTGTTCTTCTCTGATTGGTCCAAACAAACCAGTGGATGAAGGTCACTCGGATAGGAGAAGATCAGTTTTTAGAACAGAGAAGAAGTTGTTTAGAATGAAGACAGAGAAACAGATTAGACTGGAGCCAGCTTCATAAAACAACTGATTAAAACTGTGTTCTAACTTCTAACAAAACTGAGGAGTTCAGTCTGACATTAATTCACTTTCAACGTTTGATTCATCATATGAAGAAGTGATCATTATTTTGAAATAACATTGGATTTCCAACTTGAATTAAACAGTTTGAATTAAACAGTCTTTGACTTAACAAACATTGAATTCAATAATGCTTATACAAGTAACACAAGGTTATTCATTAACACAAAAATAGAGGAATAAGAGAGTCTCTTATGACTTATTGTGTTTTGATTCAAAATAATGTAATAAAATAGTGTCAATGTCTTTTTTCTGAGAGTATCAGTGAAAAGGTGTCACTGAGACATATCAAAGAGACGAAGGTGTATCAAAGACCACCGTCTGTATCACTACAGTCCCCCCTTTTGGAAGTCATCGCCCGTCCATGGAGATGAGTTCCAACACGAAAGGATACCACCAAATGTCTCTGATCTTGATGTAATCCAGCAAGTGGAAAAAATCAAAAATTATAATCCCATAATGTTTTTGGAAATTCCATACTGTTTGTAGGTAATCCCATAGCGGAAAGCTTTTAATCCTTTGGAAAACAAAGTCTTATAATCCACAGCGGTAATTCCACAACGGTAATTCCATATCGATTAGAGTTGTTGATTTCATCAGCAACAATTGTTTTTATCAGCATGTAGAGGGGATCCCTCGATTGACGCAGAGGAGGCGACCCTTGGATGAAGGTTGAAGACCAACGTTGAAGTAGCAGGTCCCCACATCGAAGGTTGAAGGCTGGTTGGTTTCCAGTCCGTGCCACTCTGGTTCTATGTGTCATGCAATTATGTGGTTTTTTAAGGTGGGCTTATGATTGGGATTTTACATTAAGCCTTACCTATATGCACCTGGTATGTAAGCTATCATGGTTTAGATCAGCTACAATTACCAATTAAGGGGTGGATCAATTCTGTAAATTTAGATATAGGGATTTGTACCTATAAAATTTTGGAGGGCTTCTGTAACGAAGGCCTCTAATTCCAAACTATTCCTCCATTCATTACTTAGTTTAGGTTAAACTAAAATAAAAATGAAATATAGTTTGATCTAAATGTCTGTTGTCTTTTAGACGAACGACGTAGGATTTGGTATTCCTAATAAATTTTGAAGTCTATGGCGAGACTCATCAAAATGAATAGACAATCTAGAATAGAAACGATCGAATCGGTTCAATTTAGAAATTGTGAGGTCAATGTAGTTTATGGTACCTTGAGTAGCTTTAAACTACATTGACTCTTCGACGATTGAGATTTAACAAAACGAACTGCATGTTGGCATAGTTAAATCCATATCATTCATTAACCAATGTTAATACAAAACCTTTTTGGCTGGGAGTGTTCAGAACCAAACAATATCTCAACTAATGACAACAGTAATGACTAAACAACAAGGAAACAACGTTTCACTGCTTCGACACACTCTTGTCGTCAGATTCCAAAGTGCAACACACAAGAAAAACAGGTCTCAACTTTATGACCGAGGTCAAATTAAATCTCGTGGATTTAAACGGTTGTTAAGGTTAGTTTTTTGTTGTGGGTTTTAGACTTAGCGTTTCTAAGTTCAAGTTGGACAATGCGACTTATAGGGTGGGAAATATGGTAGTTTAAACCTGATTAGTTTATTTACTAACTTGTGTTTGTACGACCTTATTATCCCATGAAGTCGGTGAGTTGGTGAGATCTTTGTCTTTTGTGGAGTCATTGAACGCCTTGTAAGGTTTGATCTGATTTCGATGTACCCATTTAGCAATTGGCTCTTTACGGCCTTTGCTGATTTTGATCTCGTAGACGACTGAGGACACTTTGTCTGTTATCAGATGAGGTCCAGTCCACCTGGGCATTAGTTTGCGGGCGAGAGTTCCGGTCCCGGACTCTCCTTTCCCGGTTGTTGGGGCGAACGTATAGTACCAGACTCTGTCTCCCACTTGGAGTTCATTGATATGTCAAAGAGACACTATCATTTATTTAAAATAAATCAACTAAATTAACACCATTACACTTGATTGACATGATTTCACTTTCTTTCAATTCAAATACGTCAGCACACTTGATTTAACACAACAGACATAAATACTAGATGTTACACATATTTAGTCTGAGGGGCTCTTCAGCTTAAAATAGTTTCCAGCTTAAGATTGAGAGGGAAAGGGAAAAGGAGGAATAAGAGGTTGGAGAGATTAAGTTATTTATCTCGAGTGTAACCAGAGATGACACTTTCCATCCGACTTCGGCTAAATCCCAGGTACGTTTGTAAACAGCTTTACCTTTTGACGATGCGTCTGATAAAGATATTACCAGCCTCCCAGGTGCACAGAGTCCTTCCGGCCCTCGTACGTCTGAACTGGTCGTTTACTTCCAACGTCTCCTCGGATCCGCGTCAGCCGTCAGAAACATGTGGCAGCTTCTGGCCGACTTCAAGACGAGATGTTTCTCAAAGAAAGTTCATTAGGAACTTTGGAGCTTTTGCTCGGGGAACTGGATGGAGGCGTCCATCAGTTCTAGCTGACAAGTTAGTCTTTGGCTCTTGACCAAGCTTGACCAGCTGCAAGGCAGAGAGCTTTCAGGTCTCTGTCCATTCGAACTCTCTGTCCATTCAAAGACTGAAGCGTTTCCGCACAGTTAGAACTTAAAAGACAGGAACACAGAGAGGAGTTCACTTGCCTTATCAAACCCAAGGTTACAAACAGCAGCAGAGAGAAATGTTTAGGAAAAAGATAGATAAAGCTGGAGCCCAGCTCATGAGACTGTCTCTGAGTTTCTAAACAAAACCGTCCGGTCTCTGTGACCCGAAGGCTTCACCTTTAAACACAGCAGTGAACACAGTTTAACTCTTACAGAATGACACAGCTTAAAAGCACACATCATGAAAATGACAAAAGTTATTCTTTTGATCACATTAGAATAAAATCAAAGATAGAAATAGTCTCTTTTGGTGACTATATTTATCAGATTATAGCTAAATGAATGATTTTGTAGTAAATGTCTTGCTTTACTGAGAGGTCAGTAAAGGTCATCACTGGACAGTTCGAAAACCCTAGTTTGACCCTGGGTAGGTCCATTACAAAAGCATGCTGGGTAATATAGAATACTCACTGGTTACCATGGTGACACGGGGCAGCACCCATCAACACTTCAGGCAGAACCACAGAGTAAAAAGTAAGTCTCGGACAAACAGTCTCCCTGTGAGAACTAGAAGTCGAGTCAAAGAACTTCTTGACCCAGCAGAAGGTTCTGATGGTACCTCAGGTTCTGTTTGATGGTTCTGCAGGGTTTGATGGAGGAGATGTGACGCGTTTAGCCTTCACTTCCTGTTTGAAGAGGAAAATGAGCTCAGACGTGAGTCAGTGAGAGTTTGGATGTGTGACCTCTGACCTCTGAGAGGACACCATGAGTCCTGCAGCAGCAGAGACATTCTGGGAGTGACGGAGACAGAAGGACTGAAGTTTGGAGGAGAAACTTTAGAAAAAGTCCAACTCTCTGTGACCAGTTTAAACTCCAACAAATATTAAGATAAAAATAAAAAAAATACAAGAAGAATGAAGCAACAGTAAAGTCAGAGGTGCTGCAGTGTTTCTGCACATTTTTATGTAATTACAATCTGAAGTGGCCCTCAAGATGAGTTTATTAACTTTAATTACAGGTAGGTCTCGACTTACGACGGAGTTCCATTCCTATACGCTTTGTCGTAAAGCGAGTTTCAACGTAACTTGAAACATACGTCCAAACTGCACCTTATACGTACAGTATGTATTTTACCAAGCACTTAGCCTATCCTAACACAGTACCCTACATAATTATCAAAAAAACACATACATTTGAGAGCCATAATGAAGGGGAAAAAAGAGTTGATTTCCTACTCTGAATGCTGGTGAAGCCATTTCTTCGTCCCTCCTCCAGATTCTCCATTTGTTTACGTTGTAAAACCGCCGTCCATAAAACAGCTACTTTTCCACAGCTGCTGCCTGTCCAGCTTGCTGCAACAAGTTTTGTTTTATTTTTTTAATGTCCAGAGGACCAGACTTAGCTTTTTTAGAAAGTACAGGCAGCTGTAGCCTCCGCAGCTAGTAAAACAGGAAACTGCTGGAAACTGCGTCGATCGGGTAAAAAATAAAATTCAAATTCAAATTTTTTTTAATGGAGATGCATGTCGTAACCATGAAACGTCATAACTCGAGACCGTCGTAAGTCGAGGACTACCTGTATAAAAGTACAAAATCATCACAGAGGAGGGAAGTTGGGTAATTGTTTCTTCATCAACTTTAAATCAGTATAAATGATGCAGAAAATGATCTGAGGTGCTTCAATAAATCTGGTGTCAGAGAGGAAACGAGACTGGCAGCAGTGATTTACAGTTTTTATTCTTTCATTTCGTCTAGTCTGAGTCATCGCCAACTTCCTTTTTCACCAGATAAACGTCACTTTTCATCATTTTTAGTAGATTTGAAGCTTGGAGCAGCAGTCGCAGTGAGTTTTGAGCTGTGGGGGAAATGAAGGTCATTTGAAGTTCACCTCAGCTTCCTCTCAGCTCGGTTCTGGACCTTACTCCATGGAGCGGTCCATCTCCGCCTGTTGTCCGACTTCCAGTCAGTTTGGTTGAAGTTGAACTGACCCGGCCTGTTTGTCTGGCTGGCTGAGAGCGTGCACCTCCGTGCACCGCCCTGCCCCGCCGCAGCCTACAGATGAAACAACAAGCTGAAACTGCAGCAGAGCTGGAGGAACCCTGAAGCTGCTTCTGTTGGTCTGGTGGGACGTTAGCGCAGCAAAATGTGAATCAGTCTAAACAAAAATGAAGAAATGATGAATTTACTGACGCGCTCAGCTGTTTGGAAGTTTTCCTGGGATGAGCTCAGATCTTCTAATAAGATGAGAACTGCTGGAGCACTCTTCTCCTTTTCATAAAAACCTCTCAGACATCAGCTCACCCTTCCAGTCCACACCAGTCCCCGAGGAGCCTGATCAATACTTCCACCAGACTGGATCCAAAAAAAACAAAAAAACACATCAGAGAGTCTGACAGCCTTCAAAGTGCTTAGATGGAAGTGTCTGGGATGAAAGGGACTACAGGATCTGACTGCAACAACACAAGCCTCCATACTTGATCAAGTTCATGAAAACCAGGATTTATGGTCAAAATAACATTTAGAAAACAAAGAGAAATTCTTCTTAACCTGCTCCACGATGACGGTTAACTGTTGTCAGAAAAACCTGAACTTTAACTTTGAGCACATGAAGACAATGAGCAGAAGCAAAGAGGTGAGAGTGGCTTGATGTGACGGAGGTGAAGGCTGCTCTGCTACGTCAGTTTAAGGATCAGGGGCTGAAACTCTGTGGGGGCCGTTCATTATTCAGGAGCCTCTGAGAGAGATCTGCTCACAAGGTTCTACAGAAGAAGAAGAAATAAATCACAGAGATGAGGAGGAGGAGGAGGAGGAGGACGAGGATGAGGAGGAGAGATTAAAAAAAATAATTCAACCTTTAGTTATAGAGGTTAGTCTCAATGAGTCACAAACAGATGGATGGATGGATGGATGGATGATGGATGGATGGATGATTAGATGAGTGGATGGATGATTAGATGATTGGATGGATGATAAATGATTGGATGGAAGATTAGATGATTAGAATGGATAGAGGATGGATGTATGATGGTTGGAGCATGGATAGATGGATGGATGGATAATGGATGAATGGATGGAGAATAGATGGATGAAGGTTGGAGGATGAATGGATGGATGGATGAAGGCTGGAGGATGGATGGATGTGTAGTGGACCTACCCAGGGTCAAATTAAGGTTTTTGAACTGTCCAGTGATGACCTTTACTGACCTCTCAGTAAAGCAAGACATTTACTACAAAATCATTCATTTAGCTATAATCTGATAACATAGTCACCAATAAGAGACTATTTCTATCTTTGATTTTAGGCTGATGTGATCAAAAGAATAACTTTTGTCATTTTCATGATGTGTGCTTTTAAGCTGTGTTATTCTGTGAGAGTTAAACTGTGTTCACTGCTATGTTAAAGGTGAAATTGCGGGTCACAGAGACCCGACTGTTTTGTTTAGAAATAAGAAGACAGTTTAATCCGTTGTTTTTCATGAACAAGGCTCCAGCTGCTCTGTCTGTTCCTAAACATTTCTCTCTGCTGCTGCTTGTAGCCTTGGACCTGATAAGGCAAGTGAACTCCTCTCTGTGTTCCTGCTCTTTAAGTTCTAACTGTGCGAGAACGCTCGAGAGTTTGTTGGGAATTTCAAAGAGATGTGAACCTTTCCCAAGAGCTGGGTACGTTTTGGTCAAGAGCTAACGACCTGCGTCTTCAGCTAAGGACTGATAACAGGCTGTTATGAGTCCACCTCGAACGAGCGTTTGTTATTCCTTCCTGGAATAAATTATCTTGAGCCAAGAAACCACGACTGCCACGACTTTTGCCGATGAAAGCGAGTATCACCGACACCGACAAGGTAAACACTCGTGGAGTCCAGCTTGGACTTGCGGGACCGACGACTCGTCAGTCTAAAGTTGACCACAGCTCTTTACCAGAACCAAGGCGGACGTCTTAAGGTAAAGGAGCAGCTGTTTGCTTGCTGGAGGTGTGATGATATCTTAGCTGGACGCGTACGGAAGAGTGTCATCTGGTTTCATAAATGCAAGATAAACTTCCTCTCTTAACCTCCCAATTCTTCTTAAATCTTTCCTCCTACTTTTTCCCCTCTCAATCTAAGCTGGAAACTATTTTAAGTTTAAAGAGCCCCTCAGACTAAATATGTGTAACATCTAGTATTTATGTCTGTTGTGTTAAATCAAGTGTGCTGACGTATTTGAATTGAAAGAAAGTGAAATCATGTCAATCAAGTGTAATGGTGTTAATTTAGTTGATTTATTTTAAATAAATGATAGTGTCTCTTTGACATATCAAACTAAGTTAACGTGTCCATTGTCACTTAATGGCTCTGTTTATTTATCCATCATAAAGACCACAGAAATATTGGGTAAACTGAAAAAGAACAGAATCCGTGAATTTACTATTCAATCTGAATAAGTAGATTAATTAAGGATAAAGAGGTCAGTATTAATATTGACCTCCTCATAATTCTTACATCTGGTGGCCTTCGTACGTGGTTCTGAAAGTTTATTGATATCTGTGGTCTCAGTCATGAACTGTAACGTCATGTTTGCATAAAAGGATCCAAGTTTTAAACTCTGAGGATAATAATTTTGGCTGGAAGTGTTCAAAGCAGGCAGATTCTGCATGTTTTTATCATTTGAAGCTGTGAGATTATTATTGTTTCAACTCTGTTAGACGCTGTTGGAAGCATTCAGGTGAAGTTTTGTCAGCCGTGGTCTGTGGTGGTTCTGGTCCTGGTTCGGTCCAGTTCACGCAGACTCCTGTACAAAGCTTTGTTTGACCGCCGAGTCAAAAGCCTGAAAGCTAATTTAACATCTACAAGATTGCTGTTGTGGTATTTTACATGTTAGAGCAGGTCATAGAAGCATATTACTGTAGAACGTAGTCGGATAGTGGTTCTGTTCAGACCCAAGTTTCTGCTCCACGACGAAGTGGACCGGAACCGACCTTTACGCGCTCCGAGTGAGTCCGTGTTTGTTCAACAGCTGCAGTGCTGTGTTACTGAGCGTAACTAAGTTGGCCTGTCTAGGTGTGTTCGCCGCATGTTTCAGAGTTTTGGGGAGTTAAATTGAAGCGTTTGAGTTGTTTACGAGTCTATAAAGTTGTGTTCTGTTGTGCGAGCTAACGTTAGAGCTACGTGTCCAAGTACACGTTTGTTTATGAGCTGTGATTGGATGAAACGAGAGCTGTGAGCTGTCAATCACTCATGTAGCGAACGCTGATTCGCTGTTGTGAGCTGTCAATCACGTCGCACGCCGTTGCGACCAACCCACTTTGTCGTCATTTCCGGTACTACATTGGTCGAAGGTAAAAACTACATTCACCATGGTTGCTTGGGAAAAGGACTACAAGCACTGTGATTGATTGGTTGACGTCACGTATCTGTGTAGCGAGCTCCGCCTCGCTCAGCACAGCAGAGCTGGTGACGCGCTGCGTCGACCCGCCTATTTGTGTCGTCATTTCCTGGTGCACTTTGAGTGACGAACAGTCACATTCACAAAAAACATCATAAAAAGTCAGCATTTTATGGTGAGTTACCAGCTTTTAATTTTGTTCTGTACACAAACAATAGCTCCTGTTTATTTTAAATAAAAATTTTAGAATAACAGAGGTACAGACAAACAATTTATGCTCATTTTAAATACTGAAGAGATTTAAAATAACACTCAAAAGGGAATTTTTATTTGATTTTCAAATTAAATTTAAAAAAAAATGATGGAGAACAGAGCGTTTCCACATTATGCTCTTCACATCTCTGAATTTTATACAGAATTGGTGTGCACTACTGCACACTTTTAGTTAAAATTGGCATTTTTAACGTTTTTCTGTGCACAATCATTACTGTACTGTTATGCTGAGCGCACGAACACTCGTTTATTTTAAATAAAAAATTGTTTAAAATAACGAACGGAACGTCCTTTTTCACTCCTGATAACTGTCAAATGCAGTACAAAATCAGTTTCACTGAGACTGCAAGACATCTTTTTAAAGGCATGCTCAAGCAGCATCCTGTCACATTTTAGTGAAGTCATTGCATTTAAGTCAGCCCTCTTTTATAAGCGTTTGAGTAAGAAAAAACGGAAATCAGGCTGCTTGGGTTAGTTAGTAACTGTTGTTTGAACGTAAGTTCTATTTTAAAGTTAACACTGCAAGAGTGCATTTAACTTTTACAAAGTTCATTGAGGGTAAAAACCTGATATAAGGTACCTATGAATACTTATTACACAGTGAAACACGTAAACCTCAGCTGATTAGTTTATTTGACTCAGTGCTACATTAAAAGTGAATATTTATTTGCAAACACTAACATGAGAACAATCTTTTGATTTTTTTCACACAAAATCAAAACTAAAAGATGGGAGATAACAATTATGATCAAGCTTTACAGCTGCTCACAGCAAAGCTTGAATCGTTAAGGCTTAGTAACATTCGCAGAAGAGAAACTTTTCAACAAGAAAAACTTAAGTTAAAACGTGAGATCAAACGAATTCAAAACAAAAAGATGGGAGATAACGATTGTGATGAAGCTTTACAGCTGCTCACTGAAATACTTGAATTGTTAAGGCAAGATAACATTCGCAGAAGAGAAAATTTTCAACAAGAACAACTTGAGTTAAAAAGTGAGATTGAGCAATTAAAAATAAAACGGCGTGCTATAAATGGTTTTGATGTTCGTCAACTCCCTGACCCGATCTGGTTAAAAACAAAACCAGAGCGTGAACTACATTACCAAGAAGGTCAAATCCCACTCGCTGGAGCTGGAAGGGACAAGTTCATCAACTCCCTCTCCTAAAAAAGGCGAGAAGAAACATGTTTTTCAAACTAACAAACCACAACAGGAACCTGCCCGCTGGAACAATGAGCCAGAGTGGCTCAGACAAGACCCAGAGTACATAAAACGATTTCAAAGGACGAGCACACGTCCTGTCCCTGCACCTCGGACGAAGCTGCCCGAGATAAGCAAAAAACCACAAACGGTGGACGCCCGCTCTTTAAGTGACCCTCCGCGGTCTACACCGAGCAAAGCTCCTGCCCCTGCACTGCGGACTGGACAGTCCGGGAGTAGCAAAAGGTCACAGAAGTTCCAGAAAAAAGGCAACATACCTCTATGCTCTGAGGAGATAGTGGACATAAGTTGGTTGTTTGAAAACTTGAATGATACAGAGGATGACCAAACTGGTACAATGAGTGACCTTGTCTTTGATAACTCAGAGCACATGGATAACTCAGAGCACACAGTTAGTGACAACAATAGCAAACGACAAAGAGAAAAACTTCTCAAAAAAGGCCTTGAGCTACAACATCAGTTTAAACAATCAGTGATGAAACAGTGCGCTGTAACTGCTGTTGAGGCTCACATGCAAAACAAAACACCCTCTGAGGTGTGCCCAGGTCAAAAGGTCGTATCCCAGTCGCAAAAAATAGGAGAGGTTCACTCTCCTATAGACAGCGAGGATAAACACCGTCGTCTCAAAGGTCCTCTGACCTCAGAAGAGGCAGAGAACATGCGTCGGTTGATAAAAGAGTGGGATGATACTAGCGAGAATGAACACTATCGTCTCAAAGGCTTTCTGACCTCAGAAGTGGTGGAGAACACGCGTCGGTTGTTAAAAGAGTTGGATAATACTAGCAAGAATGAACAAGATTTTCAAACTGACATACACCGAAATGTTGGTACCAGTTGGAACAGTGACTCAAAATGGTTTAAAGGGAGCCCCGCCCCTGAAGCACCTCAGATTGAAAAATCTGAGACAAGCAACGAACCACAAAAGGTAGGTGTTCACTCTCTAAGAGACCCACAACGGTTCAGATCGAACCAGATGGGTGAAAACCAAGGTCAATCGGTGGGTGGACTTCAAAAGAAATTGAAGGATGAGGACCTATACTCATGTAACTATGCGTGGTCCCAACAGCCACCCCCGAGCCTTGGAACTGCACCTCCCGCGCCTCGAACAGAACAGTTCAAGACAGGCAAAGAGTCACGAATGTCCCGGAATAATGGCCCAACACCTCTATGCTCGGAAGAGACAGAGGAAGTAAGTAGTTTGTCAGTAGATTTGAATGTTACTGTGCTTGACCAACCTGATACAATGAGTGGCGTTATCATTGATAATGACACTATCAACATTGACCAACCTGGAGCGATGTGTAGCACTGTCTTTCACAAAGACTCAGAGCACACAAATAACTCAGCGCACACTACTACCAACATTGCCATGGATGTTGACAGCAAACCAATTGCTGACACACAACAACATCC
>JBBPBX010002720.1:39770-52393 GCA_038048925.1 Garcialebias charrua | reverse complement strand
ATATATATATATATATATATATATATATAAATATATATATGTATTATATATATATATATATATATATATATATATATACAAGCCCAAAACCAGAAAAGTTGGCACGTTGTGCAAATCGCAAATAAAAACAGAATACAATGACTTGCAAATCTTTTTCAACCCATATTCAACTGAATAGAATGCAAAGACAATATATTTAATGTTCGAACGGAGAAACTTTATTTTGTTTTGCAAATAACCATTAACTTAGAATTCAATGGCAGCAACACATTGCAAAAAAGTTGGCACAGGGACATATTTACCACTGTGTTACATCGCCTTTCCTTTTAACAACACTCAGTAAACGTTTGGGAACTGAGGAGACCAATTTTTGAAGCTTTTCAGGTGGAATTCTTCCCCATTCTTGCTTGATGTACAGCTTAAGTTGTTCAACAGTCCGGGGTCTCCGTTGTCGTATTTTACGTTTCATAATGCGCCACACATTTTCAATGGGGGACAGGTCTGGACTGCAGGCAGGCCAGGGGAGGACCCGCACTCTTTTGCTACGAAGCCACGCTGTTGTAACACGTGCAGAATGTGGCTTGGCATTGTCTTGCTGAAATAAGCTGGGGCGTCCATGAAAAAGACGTCGCTTGGATGGCAGCATATGTTGCTCCAAAACCTGTATGTACCTTTCAGCATTAATGGTGCCTTCACAGATGTGTAAGTTACCCATGCCTTGGGCACTAATGCACCCCCATACCATCACAGATGCTGGCTTTTGAACTTTGCGCCTATAACAGTCCTGATGGTTCTTTTCCTCTTTGGTCCGTAAGACACGACGTCCACAGTTTCCAAAGACAATTTGAAATGTGGACTCATCAGACCACAGAACACTTTTCCACTTTGCATCAGTCCATCTCAGATGAGCTCGGGCCCAGCAAAGCCGGCGGCGTTTCTGGATCTTGTTGATGAATGGCTTTTGCTTTGCATAGTAGAGCTTTAACTTGCACTTACAGATGTAGCGACGAACTGTAGTTACTGACAGTGGTTTTCTGAAGTATTCCTGAGCCCATGTGGTGATATCTTTTACACACTGATGTCGGTTTTTGATGCAGTACCGCCTGAGGGATCGAAGGTCACGGGCATTCAATGTTGGTTTTCGGCCTTGCCCCTTACGTGTAGTGATTTCTCCAGATTCTCTGAACCTTTTGATGATATTACGGACCGTAGATGGTGAAATTCCTAAATTCCTTGCAATAGCTCGTTGAGAAAAGTTGTTCTTGAACTGTTCGACAATTTGCCCACGCATTTGTTCACAGAGTGGTGACCCTCGCCCCATCCTTCTATGTGGATGACTGAGCATGTCAAGGAAGCTGCTTTTATACCCAATCATGGCACCCACCTGTTCCCAATTTGCATGTTCACCTGTGGGATATTCCAAATAAGTGTTTGATGAGCATTCCTCAAATTTCTCTGTCTTCTTTGTCACTTGTGCCAGCTTTTTTGAAACATGTTGCAGGCATCAAATTCCAAATGAGCTAATAATTGCAAAAAATAACAAAGTTTACCAGTTCGAACGTTAAGTATGTGGTCTTTGCAGTGTGTTCAATTGAATATAGGTTGAAAAAGATTTGCAAGTCATTGTATTCTGTTTTTATTTGCGATTTCCACAACGTGCCAACTTTTCTGGTTTTGGGCTTGTATATATATATATATATATATATATATATATATAATATATATATATATATATATATATATATATATTTGAGACACATACAGTTAAATAAACAGAATGAATGTGAACATCAAACAATGTATATTGATTTGAAGAACAATTTCATTCTGGTATGGTGAAATAAAATAGGAAAACAAGAAATATTAGTTTAAAATGGAAAGCAGACTTTTTGTGATTTAAAAAATATCCTTTTATCTGACTGACTCTTGTGAATAACTTCAGCCGTACAAAATAATCCTGCATTATTTTAGAGTAATAAAAAAGAACCATATATACAAATGCACTGTTTAATGATTCTGTCAAAAATAACAATTTGTGTTGAATACACACATCACCTTAATCAAGAATGCAAAGAGGGTTTTATGCATCTAACCCCAGATTTATGTAACTTTACAAAAAAGCAAACTAATGTGGGAAAAGACCTGCCTTTCTTTCTTTGATATCGTGACCATGTGGAAGTTTGAGGCTCTGAACAAAAACAAAATCCGTCATGATTTGTGTTCATCAAGTCTTTGAGTGAAGTCGTTCGATGTAAAGGTTCAAATTCAGGTCCAGCGGTGTTCCTGAAATCCACTGAGGTCTTTTATTCCACCAGTCTGCCAGATATAACCTGCTTCCTGTCCACTGTTTTAGGTGCTGATAAATATTTGGTCTCGTCTAAAAGGGAGTCCAGAGACAGCAGCCCTTGTCAAGTGGTGTACTTCAGTTTGGGAGTCTGTGAGTTGCAGGAGAGGTTGGACAGAGATGGAATCCCAGCGGTCGTTGCACTGCCTTGGCTCTCCACAAACACCGGGTCCAGACAAGCAACTTTGGCAGCAAAAAAAGCATGAATACAGTGAAGCACGGCAAAGAGGTTGGAGAACTCCAGCTCCTAAAAAAAAGTAAAAAAGTAAAAAAAATAAGAGACTAGTGAGGTCAGACAAGTACTGTACACTGTAAAACCAAATACGTTAATTTAACTCAAAATTTTTGGTGAAATAGATTACATCGAATTGTTCAAGTAACTGAACTCAAAAATAAAAGTTACATGAACACACTTTATTTAGTAGCTTTGACTAAATATTTTTTAAGTACTATTGATTAATGTTTTTATGTTAAATAAACATGTTTGTTTTGGTATTTTTCTACTTGGTATTCTGAGTTTCAAGTACAATTCTAAATGAAGTATAATATACTTACATTTTCTAACTACTTTTTACAATTAAAATTTAGTTTCTGAATGTTAACCATTTAAGTTAATTGGACTCAAACATGTTTAAAAACAACAAATTCCTGAAATATCCAAATCTAATTGTTTAAAATTGGGAACAAAACAAGTAAAATGTGCTAAAAATAAACCAGTTACACTTCCGGCGTAGAAGTCGCTCCGGAGTATAAGTTGCATCAGTTTTTTAAAAAGCATCATGAAGAGGAAAAAAAATGTATACAGTATATAAGTCGCTGCGGCATATAAGTTGCATTTATTATGCGTCACCGCTGAACCATTGTGTTTATTATTATATTTAATGATTAAAACAGCTTAAATTCTCCTGGGCAGCGTAGCACCATCCATCCATCTATCCATCCATCAATCTCCATTGTGGCCACACCGACTAGCTCTCCAGTGTTCCTCCGCCTGCACCAGCTGAGTGAAGCGAGCGTGCACGGGGAGACTCACTGTTGCAGTTCTTTGAAATTTAACAAGATTGACACTTAAAAACAATTATTTGTTTGCTCAACATTATAGCAAAGGAGTGTCCCAGTTTAAATTTTCCTTAATAAATGCACTTTAATGGCCAAAACAGCTTCATTTTGCATGAGCGGCGCAGCGCCAGCCGTCCATCCATCCATCAATGCCGGAGCTGCTAGCTCTCCAGCATTCCTCCGCCTGCACTGTCAGAGTGAAGCGAGCGGGCACGGAAGGACTCACTGTTGCAGTTCTCCGAACTTTAAAGTGTCAGTCAAAAATTGCGTTATGAATATGGGAACAAATATATATATACTGCAAGTCGCTTTGGGGTAAAAGCGCCAGGACTGACAAATCTATGCAAAAAACTGTGACTTATATGTCGGAAAATATGGTATTTAAAAAAAAATTAAATCTTGTTGCCGTTACTGTTATGACTGTGTCAAAAACACTGAACTTACCTTAGCTTCAATGGATTTGGATTCTTGATTTTGGAATAAAAACTTGATCTTGCTTTTCCCGTCATCGGACGATCCTTTCAGTTGGGAGAATTTGTATCTCCACAGCACAGCCTGAAAGGACAGACATCTTATAATAAAGCCCAAGCGCAGCTACATCAGTTTTTATGTACTGCTATTTGATGAAGAACCCCATCTTGTGTGACTTTTTTTTTCCCCTTCATGAATTATTAATGATGAAAATTCTCATGGATCTGTGTAGAAACGGGGCACCTCAGCAGATCCGTCAGGTGTGGGCCGTTGAGAGATCTAAATGTATGCGTGTCGTTTTTCTGCAAGTTCAATTTTTGAAAAGTCGCAGGATAATTTCTCATGAACTACGAGCGCTTCGGTGACTCAATTAATGCCGAAATGAGTAAACAAAAGCTGCCCGGTGAGTCAGACTCCGCAGGTGGACAGCGAGCCATGCTTTCCACACAAATCTGCAGCTCACATGGTGCAGACTGTTCCTGCCACAGCCTGGTTAAATGTGGTGTGAGAAATCAAGTTTAATGAACACGATATTCTTTTATTTTGATCTCCTTTTAAAATCCGGCACAGAAACATAATCTTGGTGCAGCAGAAGTGTCACCTCTTCTGCTCTGCCTCTGAAAGTCACTCATGTTAATCCAGTGTGAGGTGGTTATATCCTGTTTCTTCTTCCTGCATGTCAGTCACACACACTCGTACCGCAGTGCCAGTTTGCAGGATCCAACTGTTGAAATTTCATGTTAAAACAAAGGAAATGTTTTGCATGTATTAAACTGCGCTGATCTTTTATTTAATACTAACAAATTATTTACAGTTGTTTACACAGAGCTTGAGGGCTAAAAAAAACTTGAAAAAATTATGCTATTCCATGAGGAAACATAAAATACTATATTATATTATATACATGTATATTATATATAATATTAACATTTTGTGTAGACATATTCAAAGCATTATTGGTTTTCTTTGTTTTTACGCAGACACGTATTGTTTTTGTGAATTATATTGCATTTTAATTTCAGATGCCTTGTGTTTTTGTTGCTGGACAAGTATTTACAACGTGTTTTTTTTGTTGTTTTTTTTTCCACTAAACCATAAATTCCTTAGCAGTTCAAACAAACTTTTATTTATACGATTTCTATTTAGCCAACCTTGCTTATAAGTTTAACATGAAAATTATAGAGACTTCACATACTTTCAAGAACTACTGTACACTACTTAGTACTGTATATCCATCCTTGATCTTTTACCCGCTTCTTCCATTTTGGGTCACGGGGGTCGCCGGTGCCCATGTCCAGCAATCACTGTGCGATGGGAGGGGTACACCCTGGACGGGTCGCAAGTCCATCACACAGAGACAAACAACCATTCACTCTCTCACTCAGACCTAGGGACAATTTAGAGTTACCAATCAGTCTAACATGCATGTTTTTGGACTGTAGGAGGAAACCGGAGTACCCGGAGGAAAACCCACGCATCCATGGAAAGAACATGCAAACTCCACCCAGAACAGCCCCCGGACTGGGATTTGAACCAGGGACCTGCTCGCTGAGAGGCATCAGCTCTACTGTGCCACCGTGCTGCCAGTACTGTATATATCAAGCAAATAATTTTCATATTTATTACTTATGTATAGATAACAGATCATTAATAAGGAAGAGGAACTTGTTGCCTTCATATGTTTGACACTGTAAAGTAATGAAAGTAGTTTTATCTTTACATTTATTTGTTTAGTTTGATATTTATTTTATTTAAATAGTTATTGATTGATACAATTGAAGCAAAGCGGCTGTATTTTTGCTGTATCCTTCAAACTCTGAGTGACTAAATGATTTCTACAAGCTGTGCCGTCATCATTCTCTGTATTAACCTCCTGCAGGTCTCTGTTCGGAGACAGGCTCAATCTGTTCGAGAAACACGAGCGAGGCCTGAGGTCTCAGTGAGTGAGTCACGCAAAAACGTACGCTGTCACTTCTGAGCTTTGAGGTTATTTATTTATTCATTAGTACAAAAAATGTCAGACTCACTGCTTCTCACTTTTTCCTGTGATAATAATAAACAGACCTGTTGTTTCTCTGAAATTATTCAATTATTATTTTAAAATATTTTAAGAAGACATAAAAATTTAAACCGATTAAAGCTAGGGTATGTAACATTGTAATGTAGTCTGTAACTTTTCAAACAATATATTTTTAACATATTTCTTCACTCTGTCACTATCTACTGACAGACTGATGTTAGACAAAGTAATCTCTGAAAAAAACTATAGTCCCCTTGCTTCTCTATCAGCATTTATAAAAACACTGAAAACACAAGAGTGACCAGGACACTGACAGCCAATAAAAACAGAGTTGTTTGTCACGCCCCAACCCACGCCCCCACCTGTCCCAGCCGCAGCTCGTTCTCATTCAAAGGATTGCAAAGCGATGCAGGACTGTTTTTTATGTGACACAAAATGTATTAAATATCCCTTCTTTATCCCAGAGCTGGACTTTTATTTAGTTTTTTTGCCAAAAGTCAAGTGATCGCTTCATCCTTCACTGACAGGAATGAGGAAATGGATTTGTCACGACTCACGAGCGAATTAAAACATGTCCAACGTTGCTTCGTGAACCTCTGCTGATTTCTTCTGGTTTTTGTGTTGTTGGATGAGTGATTCATGGTTTTATTATATTTTTTAAACAGTTATATTATCATATAAACACAGAACTTCGCAGCGCAGACAGGACATGTAGTGCGGGCGGAGCATTCCAAACCTGCACTGACAGAAAGAGGAAGTCACGAGCGAATTAAATAATGTCCAACGTTGCTTCTTGAAGCTCTGATGATTTCTGCTGGTTTTTGTGTTGTAGGACTAGCGCTCCATGGTTTTATTTTATTTTATTAGAAGGTTTTATTAACATAAACACAGAATATCGCAGCGGCTCTGAGCAGACAGCAGCAGGGGGCGGAGCAGAATTCAGCAGAAGCACGGACTGTGGCTCCCCCTCTGAGCCATATATAGCTCTGAGGGGGAGGTAGCAGAATGCTTTTCTGCGCTGAAAATATTTCTAAGTCCCAGAGTGTTCAAAAAATCGCAGACTATACCTTTAAAGGCCTAACTTTCTTCAAAGTTCTCTACATTCTCTACATGAATGCTCCTACAAGCACCCTGCGGATGTTGGATGTTGTCTATCATGGTGCACTAAGATTCATAACTGGCTGTGATTATCGTACCCACCACTGCACCCTGTATTCACTGGTTAACTGGACATCATTAACCTCACGCAGACTCTTCCACTGGTACATTTTCATCTTTAAATCACTTCTTGGTCTGCTGCCCTCATACATCTCCTCCTACATGTCTTTGCGTGAGTGCAGCTACAGTGTGCGCTCTCAGGACATGATTACCTGCAGTGTTCCGTCAGTGAGGACTGAACTTGGAAAAAGGGCCTTCTCCTACTCTGCTCCTGCTTCATGGAATATCTTACAAAAAGATCTGAAGCTCTCGACCTTGACTTCTCTAAATGGTTTTCAGAATCTGTTGGAATCCTGGCAAAAACCAATGCAGATTTGTTCCTGTCTTTGATTTTATACGTCTACCTTATAATGTTTTGCTAGTTTTTTGATACTTTGTTAAAAAAAAAAAAAATCTTTTGTTTTTTTCTCTCTTTTGTTTTCTATTGTTTATTGTTTGTTTGTTTATTGTTTATTGTTTAAGGAAATTCTACCATTGCTGTTCATTGTTCTTTAGTTTTAGCAGGTCGCTTTCGTAAATGAGCCCATGAGGTTCAAAAGATTTACCTGACTAAATAAAGGTTGAATGAATGAAAAAGTAATGACTATCACCTACTTCATGGCAGAGTTATAAAGACTAAAATCATTTTAAGAGGCAAAGGGACAGAGTTGGAGACATTTTGGTCAAATCATATAAAAGAAGTAATGTATTTCATGTAATATTGCCGTTTTGTGCTCATTAACATCACTTGGCTGTAGGGATGGGGCAGATCCGATCCAGTATCGGTATCGGTATCCAATACCAGCATAATTTAAGTATCGGATATCGGATCCAACCTGCCGATATTTCCGATCCAGCTTCAAAGAGCACTTGTGTTCCATCATATTCTGTGACTGCCGTCTTAACATTATGTGAGTTAAAACCAATGAAGACACTCACAACAGGAAACTCACAAACTTTAACAGTATAGTCTTTATAGTATAGAAAACATTCCAAAATACACATAACTTTATAGTCTCAGTACAAATATTTCATTATACAGATTCACATACCTGAACAGTATCGGATCGGAAAAGTATCGGTATCGGTCGATACCCAGTTCTTAAGTATCGGTATCGGATCGGAAGTGAGAAATGTGGATCGGTGCATCCCTACTTGGCTGTGGCAGCCATCTTGAATTGAGGTAATCATAAAAGGTAATGAGTTGTATGTGCAGCCAATGATTACTTTCTGAAAGTTTCATTTAGATCGCTCCTGTGATTCATAACATATTTTGCTAACACACCAGAAATGTACAGACACGTCATTGTTGTTTTTTCCCCAGTGGATTCCCGCCAAGACAGACACACTGAAACACTGCTTCATCAGGTTTTGATAATCTAAGAGGAACTTATTGTTAAAATGTAACAAGTTTGGTAAGAAACAAATACAGTATTTGTTTTTTGCAAATTTTTTAAAACTCCTTCCAGTTCGTTGGTATAAAACTCAGATAAACTAGAAAATATATGAATGAATATGCAGCAATTCACACTGAATAATTCTCAACCTCCTTCCGTTTGGTTTGAAACGCATTGGTCTGTATGTGTGTGTGTGTGTGTGTGCGTGTGTGTGCGTGTGTGTGTAGGTGGGTGTCGGTCTCCTTCTTTTGCAACAGCATCATCAGTTGTAAATCTATTTTTCACTGCATCACAACAAGGAGTGTGTGTTACAGCAGTGTCTGAAAAAGTGTGAGCCGAGAGCCCTGAATGAAACATGAGTTGATGCAGAGACGTCTCGATTTTAAGACCACAGCCACAGTTAATTGCCTTTCTAACACCAGAAGTGATTACAGTAAAAGAAATCCTAACCCTGAACTTGGAGGTGGCTGTCTGATTGCAGGCTCGGCAGAGTCGAGTCCCTCAGAGGCAAAACACTATGATTTGATTGGCTGGTACACATTTCCTACATCAGGACAGAGGAAAGAATCCATCCTGACAGGCTCCAAAGAACGATCAGTCACAACGCATATGACCAGTCAGAGTTCTGAACTGTGAGTGTTTCAGGTGAGATGACAATCATCAAATTTATTTCTACTTGGTCCACGTCACCAGTTAATAATAATAACAATAATTTTATTTAAAAAGCGCCTTTCAGGACACTTTACAGCAAGAAACATATCAGATAAAATTATGCAAAAACAAACACAGTGCAAAGACCAACATAAATAAATATAAATATAAAATACATAAAGAATGTAAAATACATAAAACAAAGTTAAGAAGGATAAGAGAGTCTAAAGAGATGTGTTTTCAGAGTGGTCTTGAACAGAGAAAGGGAGGTGGTGTTTGCGGTAGAGCGTTCCAGAGGTGAGGGGCAGAGCAGGTGAAGGTCCTTATCCCCATGGTGGCGAGGCGGGCAGAGGGTACATGGAGATGTAGCGAAGAGGAGGATCTGAGAGAGCGGGATGGAGAGGTGTAGGAGGTCAGATAGTTAAAGAAGAGCAAGATTATGGATAGCTTTGAAAGTGAGAAGAAGAATTTTGAAGAGGATGCATGATTTAACTTGGAGGCAGTGGAGCTGCTGCAGGACAGGAGTGATGTGGTTATAGGAGGAGGTTTGAATGATGACATGGGCAGCTGAGTTCTGGACCATCTGTAGCTTCTGAAGAGACGTGCGGGTGAGGCCATAAAGAAAGGAGTTGCAGTAATCAATCCGGAAAGTCACAAAACTGTGAACAAGGATGGCTGTGGAGCGGGGTGTGAGAGAAGGACGAAGACGGTTAATATTTCGAAGACCGAGTAGCATTGTTGATGTGTGAAGTAAAGGAGAGAGTGGTGTTGAGGATGACACCAAGACTCTTGACCTGAGGCGAGGGGGATAGCAGAGAGTTGTTAAGGGGGACGAGAAGATGTTCTGATTTTTAAATAGAGTTCTTGGTACCAACGAGAATGATTAACGTTTTTTCACTGTTTAGTTGAAGGAAATTGTTAGAAAACCAGTGACTGAGCTCATTGAGACAGTCTGTGAGGATGGAGGGTGGGTGGGTGGAGTTTGGTTTAGTTGACAAGTAGACCTGTGTGTCATCAGCATAACAGTGGAAATGGACACCAAATTTGCAGAAGATGTAACCTAGAGGAAGGAGGTAAATGATGAAGAGGAGGGGTCCGAGGACAGAGCCTTGGGGCACACCTGTGGAGACGGGGGAAGACTGAGAACGGAAGGATTTAGCTGAATGAATTGAGTGCAGTCAGAGAGATAAGATTTGAACCAGCCTAACAGAGCACCTGAGATGTCAATGGAGGTCAGTCTGCTGAGGAAGATAGAATGACAGATTGTGTCGAAGGCAGAACTTAGGTCAAGTTAAGTTAAGGCTTCATTTTATTTTCAAACAAACACCGGATGTTTCTTGTTAAGACTATGATCACAAACTTCCTTTTCTCATCTGCTCTGTGGAATCTACGGCTGACATTCTGCCTCGATGTCATGTCAGTTCTGCAGAGTCTGATGTGTCCAGAGGATGAGCATGTGAACAAAAACCTCCATGACAACACGTGTAAACTCCAATGATACCGTTTCTGGAAAGTAAATAAAAACAGCAGATACTTAACCTAACGCAGCAAATCCAAATTTTAAAGTTGTGTTTTGTGTACCATTATCAGTGTTTAAAGTAACAGCCAACAGATTACATTTTGTGTAGGGGGGGGGGGTGCATCAGCTGCTCAAAACTGCACGTTGCTTTTTGGTGTAAAACTGTCTAAACATTCAAAACACTGACATGTGAAGAAAATAATATCTACCATCTCTAAACAACAAAACCCTGCTAAGACAACACGCCATGTCATGACACAATAAATGCTTCAGATATGCACAAGAAGCAAACAGATAAAAAAAATAAAATCCTAGGAAGCCGATCTGTTCTGCAGACCCTGCAGATCCCAATCAGATCAAACATCAGGATGTGCCAGAGGAAGCCCAAACCACAGAGGCACCACCCAGAGGATGTGATGCCAACATCCCGCTGCCTCGTATCACTGACACCCCCATACGTCCCAGTCTGTCAGAACTGTTTAGCGACAAAACATTTTTTTAACCAACATGGTTAAGAAAGGGTTTGATGTAATCTATCGCTCTTTTTCACCATGTGGTTTTTGCTGTTTCTTTTACCACTTGGTCTTTTCTTAGGTTTACATATTGTTCCTAAAAGGTTTTAAAAGCAAACGGGCATATGAGAATAAAATATTTTAGGCCGATCAAAGCATGAGAAGGAGCAGAAGTCTCAAATCAAAGCTGTTATAATAAATTAAAGCCACTTCAAGTCACTTTTAGTGATTTAATGTGGTTTATTAGGCAAAGAGCCAAAAGACTGAGGCTCTTGATTTTTTGGCTCTTTGCTCAATAAATGACAATAAATTTACAAGAGTGATCTTTAAAGCTTTATTATGAAACATTACTGAAGGTTAAATTTATATTCTGATCACAGTTTGATCACGACGATATGCTCCTTTTTTCTCGTTTGTACGGGACACCTTACTGTGAAATGTTTCTGATATTTTTTGGGGAATTAACCAGCTTAAAAATTATTAACCATTTGTCCTGTTTGTTCAGAACTCAAGTCTAGATGTGACAAGTTTTCAGCAGATCTCTGGGACTCACCTTGTTGGGGTGAAAATACGGTTGTACAGCTGTTAATCTGTGCTAACTTTGGCATTTATTTTGTAATTTTGTAAACACAGTTTTAAACATGACAACCATCTGCCACTTTGTGATAGCTGGCTAGTAAAAAAGTGCCTTGTCTTGAGCTGTATGTACAGAACAGAGGTCCGTTTTTCATTCTAGAGGGATTTTTTTTAATATCGACCGGTTTATAACTTTGCGTTAAGTAGTTTAACAAACACAATACCCCTCAGAATATGGTCTGGTACAAAAACTGTGCTGAAAATTAAATAAAAAGCAGCCAACGTACAAAGAAAGGAAACAAAGACAGTATGAAACACTGTCCCAAAGATTACAATCAAGTTCGACTCCTTGGAAGCAAAACACAAAGAAATGAGGGGTGACTTGAAACTTTTGCACCACATAGACTTGTCCTGATTAACATATTTTATGCCTTAATCTATTCAGCAGATTATATAGCGGTAAGTGTCTTATATGTCTATTGATTTATTCACCTAATTATTGTGCACTCATGTGTGAAAGGTCAAAGACGAACAGACCTGACTACGATATCTGTGAGCTGCCAGAAGAAAAAGCGGAACAACTCCACACAAACACAGACGGCCACCTGGTTGCACAGAAAAATTATAAATATGCCGTGTGTATGCATAAAGTTTTCTATAAAAAAAGCAATATTAGAAATGCAACCCCTATTCCAAAACAGTTGGGATGTAGTGCAAAATCTAAACAGAGTGCAAGGATCTGTAAACATGATAAACTTATATTTATTTCACAATGGAATCCAGTGTTTACTGGATTCCATTGTGAAATAAATATGAGTTTATCAAACGTTGCAACTATTTTTAATTACCGGTACAATTTTTTTAGTAAAAGAACGAG
>JBBPBX010002720.1:15731-38990 GCA_038048925.1 Garcialebias charrua | reverse complement strand
ATATATATATACAGGGGGTCCCCGACTTACGAGCGAGTTCCGTTACTACGAGTATCTCGTAAGACGAAAATTCGTATGTCGGAACCCGAAACACGTGTTGCTCGTAAGTCCGGATTTTCGGTCGTAAGTCGGAAAATTTATGCTAGCGCTACTACGAACACTCGTTTTTCATCACAAATGTTCATACTAGTTCATAAACATGCTCAGAAACTTGTTTCCAAACGGTTAGCTAACACACTTTCATCTAAAAACACATAAAAGTGCTGTATTTTTTGTTGTCTGAATTTCGTACCAGAAACATGCACATGTGAGCTGGTATGCCAGTAAAAAATCCTTGAATCATTGAATGCCCGAGATCGTTAGGCCCTCCAGCAGAACTGTATTAAAATAGATTTGATTCTGTTGTGGACATCACTGCATGGGCTCAGGAACACTTCCTCTAAATTTGGATGTGAATGCAAGCTTGCTGTGCCATCCGCTGGTTGAAGCTCTATCAGGCAAAGAAGAACACCATCAAGAAATGCCGCTGTTTTCTCTGAGCCAATCATTTAAAATTGAGGAAAAGTGGAAAACTGTTCTGTGGTCATTCTTTTAGATACCACAGAGACCATGCCCTCCATGTCCCATTATCAGCACAGAGTTCAAAAGCCTGCCTCTCTGATGGTATAGGGGTGCTTACACGTTTGGAAATTTACAATCAATACGGAAAAGTACATACAGGTTTTAGAACAACATAACCTCCCATCAACCCTCTTTTTCAGGAAAGGCCTTGCATTTATCAGCGAGACAAACTGTTTCCTTTACAACAGCAGAGTCCAGGCGCTGAAATGACCCGTCTCAGTCTAGACCTCTCACCAACTGAAAACAGCTGATGCACAATTAAACTAAATATTCAGCAAAGAAGACCTGGGACTGTTGGACAGTTAGACAAAAAATAGGGAAACATTTCTCTCCAAAACCTGCATCAGCTGGTCTCCTCAGTTCCTCGATGTTTACAGATGTTATTAAAAGATGTGCTTCACAGTGGAAACATGACCCTGTCCTGTTGTTTTGTTTTCTTTTATTGTTTGGATGTTTTAATGCCGTCAAACTTAAAATTATCTATGCTTTTTCCTAAAATGTGTACAATTTAATAGTTTAAACATTTGCTCTGGTCAATGTACAGTATTCTTTAGCGAATAAAATATATGTTTATAAGGTTTGCAAACGATTGCTTTCTGTTTTTTATTCACATTTTAGACCAAATCCCAACTTTTTCAGAATTGGGGTTGTGCAATAAAACATCTGACTGGCTCCTGAGTACTTGTTCAACAAAGTTACATTTGTGTTGTTTCTGACAGAACCCGACACGAGTTTTCCAGATTTGCCAATAGCAGCTTTTAATTATGAAGTAATCCCTCTCCTCACATTGTTTGCACTTGCAGTTTATATATGGATTGTGTTTTTGTGCATATCTCTCTATAAACAATGCTCTGGCACCATAACGATCATCCTTGGGGGACAATGTTGCCTCACATCGCAGGAGTTCGAGCCAGAATCTTAGAGAACAATATGGCAGCTTGAGTCCTGCTCATCAACATAATGTGCACCAGTGAAGGAGTCTGCGTGGCTCTCAGACTTGGTGAAGGGCCAAACTGAACTGCAGGCGTGCAGGAGTGAGAGGTTTGAGCTCAAGGAGGGGCACTAGCCGTCAAAACTAAAGTGCTCGCACTTCGAGAGTGCAGAATACGTTAGCAACAAAAATAAGGAAACAGGAAGCTGAGGTGTCATCATTAGTTTCATCACGTTGTGTGCAACTCAGAGCTTTCTTCCATATTTCAGGGGTTGGGGTTAAAACTTTTTTAGATGCATTTGGCTTTTCTAAAGCACATTCGTTCATAAGTTGGCAGTGATGCTAATTGTACGTCAGCAGTCTGGGAACTTTAGAGTTTCTTTTATGTTTGCTTTTGTGCAAAACAACATCTTCTTCTTCTTCTTTCGGCTTTTCCCTCTTCAGGTGTCGCCACAGAAAGTCATCCTCCCCCACCTCTCTGTCCTTTGCATCTTCTGCCCTCACTCCACCTTCATGTCCTCTCTAACTGCATCCATCTATCTCCTCTTTGTCTTTTTCCTGGCAGCTGCATTTCTAACATCCTTCTACCAATATACCTACTGTCCCAAGTTTATGTAAAAAACAAACAAAACAAAAAAACTAAATGCTATCAAATAGAGTTGCCTTAAAGGTCCACTGACATCATCTTTCTACTTTGCATAAAATGTTACAAGATATATATCTTGTATCATTCAACTATGTTCGTATTTGCAAACAAAATGATAAATTAATTAAATTTTGATTTAAAAGTGATTTTAAACTTTGCGCCGTGTTTATTCACGGGAAATCCGATTACACGCGAATGCAACATCTGTGACATAGAAAGGAGAAGCCCAGTTCGCGGCTGCAATGATAACGCATGCGCATTCTCTGCCAGATCGCCTTTTTTTTTGTATAACTTGAAAAATGCCGTTACGTTGTGTCGCATTTGGGTGTTCTAATATCATCAGTGAACAAGTGAGCCTTTTCACTTTCCCAAAAGATGAAATACTTCGTCAAGTATGGAATAAATAAAGCTGCCCCCCCTCGGAGCTCCCTCGCTTCCTGAAAAGGTAAGACTCAAATAAATACGGGTGCAGACCTAAATTAGAACCTGCTGTTTCTTGTTCATCTAACTTTCTGCTTCCCAAACTGAAGACAAATCGCTCAAATCTTCACTTAGATTGCTAAATTCGTCGTTTTATTTATTGTCCGCCATGAATATGTAAAAGGGGCATTCTAAAGACGTTCTCCCTCCTACGTCACAGATGTTGCATTCGCGTGTAGTCGGATGTCCCGTGAAGAAACACGGTTTTTAATTTTAAACTCACTTTGAAAGGAATTTTCATTAATTTATAATTTTGTTTGCAAAAACGAACATAGTTGAATGATACAAGATATATAACTTGTAACATTTTATGATATATATATATATATAAGATGGCAAGATGGCCGCGCTCAGTGCAGCCGCAGCTTCACGAGTTCCCGGATCATCTCTAGTTTTTAGTAATTTTAAAAGTGTTTTTGTACCTGACTCTGCGCGTGTTTTGCGGGTGAATTACAGCCGAACTGATCTGTTAAGAATTGGAGCGGATTTACCACAGGGCACAGCTGAAATCAGCAACGAACTCAAATCAGAGCTCGGAAGATTGGACCTGCTAAAAACGTCCTTCTGGAAGCAGATGCACTCCAGGGGAAAGAAAAGAAAGCGATGCTCACGAGGAAAGAAGCGGGGTTGTCGTGCAGGAATTATGACGAGAATGCGGAAAGACGCTAAAACCGGTAAACCCCCGATGCCGGCTCTTTTCCTGTCTAACGTTCGCTCGCTCGACAACAAGATGGATCTACTTCGTTTGAGGGTAACCACGTCGGAGGAGATGAGAAGATGTTCCGTGCTTTGTCTTACGGAAACATGGATTTCTGAGGACACTCCTGACTCTGTTTACGAGCTGGACGACCGGCTCTTTTTCAGAACAGACCGGTGCATCGAGACTACGGGGAAAACGCGAGGTGGTGGTGTTTGTATTTACGTACACAAGGATTGGTGCACGAACTGTGCTGTGATAAAAAGAGCTTGTTCAGCTGCCGTGGAGTTGATCACAATAAGATGTAGGCCGCATTATATGCCACGTGACTATTCAGTGATCGTAATCAGCGTTATTTACATAGCCCCTGATGCTAATGCTAATGACGCCCAGAGAGAAATTCATGACTTACTCACCTCGCTGCAGTGTAAATATCCTGAGGGGCTTTTCATTGTTTGCGGGGACGTCAATCACGTAGATCTCCAAGTGTCCCTCCCAGCCTTCAATAAGAACGTCTTCGCAGCTACGAGAGGAGATAAAATACTCGACCAAGTCTTCACAAATGTAAAGGGGGCATACACGGCGAAGACACGCCCAGCGCTCGGATCTTCCGACCACGACTCTCTGATTCTGGCCCCAAGAGAACTCCCTCCACTCAGGCGCTCAAAGCCGGAACAAAGAGAAATAACAATCTGGCCTCAAGATAGTTCCCCCATGTTGAGAGACTGTTTTGAGAGGACAAACTGGTCTGTTTTCAGAGAAGCAGCCACTGATGGTAGTTCAGTGGACATGGAACTGTACGCTTCCTCAGTCCTGGGTTACATCAGTACATGCTCTGAAAATGTATCCATAAAAAAATATGTGAAATCCTACCCGAACCGGAAACCCTGGTTAAATAAAGAAGTTCACGCCTTGCTAGCAGCCAGAGACACTGCATTCAAGTCAGGAGATAAAGTGGAACTGAGAAAGAGCAGGAATGAACTGAAGGATGGCATTAAGAAGGCCAAGGCCACGTATGCACAGAGGATCGAGGGACAGTTCACCTCACAAGACCCACGGAGCATGTGGAAGGGTATTAAATGCATAACAGATTACAAAGGCAAAAACAAACAATGCCCCAGGGACCCATCTCTGCCTGATGCCCTCAATAAGTTTTATGCACGTTTTGATGATCCAAACAGACCTGCTAGCACCAGACTCACCTCATCACCAGATGAAGAGCATCTCAGGGTGTCCGCAGCAGAAGTGAGAGGCAGTCTCAGAAAGATTAATCCTCATAAAGCAACCGGACCAGACAACATCCCAGGGAAAGTTCTGAAGGAATGTGCGGACCAGCTCTGTGAGGTGCTGGCTGACATCTTCACCACCTCACTTGCACTGGAGTCAGTTCCCACCTGCCTGAAGACCGCGACCATCATCCCAGTCCCAAAGAGCTCCACAGTGACTGGTCTGAATGACTATAGACCGGTGGCCCTCACCCCGATAGTCGCTAAATGTTTTGAGAAACTGGTCATGTCCCACATCAAGGCAACCGTCAACATCAATGAGGACCCTCATCAATACGCATACCGTGAGAACCGATCAACAGAGGACGCCATTTCTTCCGTGGTCCACACTGCTCTCACCCACCTGGATCAGAAAGACTCATACGTGCGTCTGCTCTTTGTGGACTTCACATCTGCCTTCAACACCATGATCCCCCAAACTCTGATAGACAAACTATCTACACTTGGACTAAGCCCCTCTATTTGTAACTGGGTACTAGACTTCTTAACAGACAGACCACAGTCCGTGAAGATCCACAACTTCTCCTCCTCCACCATAACCCTCAGCACTGGCTCTCCTCAAGGATGTGTGCTGAGCCCCCTTCTGTTCACTCTGCTCACATATGATTGTACAGCCACACTTCCAGGCTGTCATATTGTTAAGTTTGCAGATGATACAGCGGTGGTGGGATGCATCACAAACAATGATGAGTCCAGCTACAGACAGGAGGTGGAACACCTGGAGAGCTGGTGCAAAGAGAATAATCTTCACATGAATGTGAAGAAGACAAAGGAGATGATTGTGGACTTCAGAAGGAACAAACACACCCATGCCCCACTGATAATAGGTGGGTCTGCAGTGGAAGTGGTCTCCAGCTACAAATACTTGGGTGTACACATGAATGATAACCTCAGCTGGAGCAACAACACCACCAGCCTGATCAAGAAAGGTCATCAGAGACTCTACTTCCTCAGACGGCTGAGACGAGCTGGTCTGAGCAGCCCAGTTCTCACCTCCTTCTACAGGTGTGCAGTGGAGAGCATCCTGTGCTCCAGCATCAACGTGTGGCATGGAGGCTGCACAGTTGAAGAGAGGAAAGCTCTGCAGAGAGTGGTGAAGGCTGCACAGAAGTCTGTTGGAGTCAGTCTCCCCACCATCACAGACATTTACACCTCTAGATGCAGGAAAAGAGCCACCTGTATCATGAAAGACCTCACTCATCCAGCACACTCACTCTTTGCCCCACTCCCCTCAGGACGGAGGTTGAGGAGCATCAAGTGTAGAACCACTAGACTGAGGAACAGCTTCTACCCTGAGGCTGTTAGACTCATGAATAAATAAAAATAAAATTAAAATAAACACTGCAAAATATCACATCATGCTGATGCTGATATGTTTTCTTGTTGCTGTGTTCATCTGTGTTCATCTGTGACCATCTGCTCATACAAACTCATGTTCGTGCTGCTGTTTATTCCCACTATATTAGGCTTAGTGTATTACTAGTTGATGTTTTTCTTAGTTAGTTCTCGATGTTATTACTGTTTTTCTCTTTCATTTGTTGTTGGATGTAACTGGGACCTCGTGTACATAATCTCGTTTTCATCTCATGTACCACATGCGGTGCAAATGACAATAAAGACTCTCTAGCCGTGTTTCCATCAAGGTTTCTAGCTGCGCAATTTGAAATAGCGCAGCAGAAAAGCTTAATGGAAACGGCAAATTGCGAGGTTACTTCCTGAATTACGCTAAAAAGTTTTTACGCTCGCTTGAGGTGGTTTTTGGGATTTGAGATGCGCTAAACGACAAATGGAAACACATTTTCCGACTCATTTCTGACGTAGCGAAAATTCACGTCACGTGACGTTCAGCTGTTTCCGCTCCGGACAACATGTAACATCGCTAAAACTAGTTGGCATGACAGAATAAATACAACTCGCCCGATAGCAACACGTACCTGAAATATTCTCTCGATTTTGACGAGATGTGTGGCCGGGTTCAGTTTTCAACCGCTACTTCCTGTTTACTGTAGACATGCGCAGTGCTGACGTCTGACGTAATGACGCTGTGCGCGGCTTGGTAGAAGCGCTTCAAGCCAGCAGATGGAAACACTTCTGATCTGCATTAATTTGTATTTACATATTTGCGAGGTAGCTCAAAATACGAAATGAAAATGGATGGAAACACAGCTACTGACTCTGACTCTCTGACTCTGATTTTATGCAAAGTAGAAAGATGATGTCAGTGGACCTTTAAGTTTCTTATTCTTACTGTGTTTGTGGTGATGACGCAACGTAGGCCCACACTCACCTTTGAAGCCGCATCGAAGCACACAAAGCCCATGCTGAAGTCCACTGTGAGTCCCATGAGGTGGCTCTCCATGATGCAGGCGTACGTTTTGCACTGTAGAGCAAAAACAAGAAGTGCATGAGAAACGCCTCACGAGTGTTCAATCATCAAAGGGAAATTACCCCACTTTTCCCATTCGTTGTTCACCTGTATCCTCTCCACCTCCAGGAACGTGGCCATCTGAAAAGCCTTTTCCCAGATCAGCAGCTCAAACTCCAGCTCCACGCTGAAGAACATGTCCTCCCCGGTCTCCGTCTGAACGCTGAAGCAGTGCCGCCTTTTATCCAGAAGATCACTGTCCTGAGATCAGCACAGACCGACCACACGGCTGACAGATGCTTGACAGCAACACATTTAGCTCTAATCTGCTTTCTGTAACCTAAAGTGCAACGTAAGGTCAGCTTAGGGCTGACTGTGTTCATAAATCAAGTTCATAAAAATAGGTTTTCAGATAATGAACAGCAGATAAAGTCTCACTATCAAACTCAAAGTGACCTCGAACCTGCAGAGAATAAGAAACAGCAGCCTCGAGTCTCTCAATGGGAAAGCAGAAGATGACATGCAAATGTACTGTCTAAGTGAGTCGTATGAGCACATCCCGCAGATTCTCCTATCTACTTTATATTCTCTGTTTCTCAGAATAAGATACACGTCTCTAAATGCTCTGGGAATTAAAGAAGAAAAAAAGAACAGAAACAAATGCGATACCTTCAAAATCTTGCACATTATTTCGTACAGGGTAAAGCTTTTCTCTGCTCTGGTCCAGTCCCATGTTGTCACCTGAAAACATCACATAACTGAGGTTTTATTTGAGGAACTTCTCTGTGGAAAGAGAAAAAAGACAGTTCCTAAAGGAGAAAGCAGCGTTCCTTTACAGCACATCAAACTCAAGGCCCATGGGCCAAATCTGGCCCTTGTGAACATCATATCTGGCCCCTTACGATGATGAAATTTAAAATATTTTATATTACATCTCTTTTGGCTTAAAAATATTAAACACTTCATTTAGTGCATTCGTCTCCTTACCATTTGCTAACTTTGAAGTCAGGAAAAAAAGGTAACATTTTCAGTACCGTATTTTCTGGCCTATAAGTCACAGGTTTTTTTTATAACTAATTTTCATGTCCTGCGACTTATGGGGCGAAGCGACATGTTTATGAATTTTTCCCATATTTTTAGACAAATTTTTGGCTCAGATATGACCGTTTTTCATTTTGGCAAAAAATGCTGCAGTACCACTTTTGTCCGCTAGGGTCCACCGACCGTTCCCACCTCATGTGTCCGGCCGAAGATGCCTCTTGTCAGACACACTCTTGTCGCAGCCCGGCCTACTGCTCTGGAGGTATGAACTACTAAACCACAGGACAGATTTAGTTGAAACTTACAGAAAGTAATTACTGGGTGGACATTTACAAACTGTTAGCTGTAGGAGATGTTTAAAGGTAAAATTAGATGTTTTAGCAACGTTGTGTAGCGGTTGGCTTGTAGCTCCGTGTTTTTAACAGGTACTATTTTGCAAAATAGCTCATGAACGACAGGACCGATTTTGTTGAAACTTACAGAAAGTAATTACTGGGTGGACATTTACAAACTGTTAGCTGTAGGAGATTTTTGAGCTAAAATTTGATTTATTTATAATTTATTTTTGCAGCGCACGCGACCGTTTGGAAGACGTCAAAGCAAAACAATTTAAATCCAGCAGATTTGACCATTACGTGAATTTATTAAGGAACGGTTAAGCTCAGGAACACTTGTGCTATAATGTCAGCTAAGAAATATATATTTTTAAGTGTTTATCTTGCGACACATTTATGGATTTTTCCACTTTATTGGACATAATTGGGCAAAGCGATTTATCGGCCGGAAATACGGTAATCCTTAATTTTGATGTGAAAAGAGCAACAGAAAATGTCAAATTACCAATCACAGTTGTGTTGATGAACCTGCAAGCAAGAAAAGATGTCGACTATCTGACTTGAGTTAATGAATCGACTGAAATTGGTTTGGAGCAAGTGTTTCATTTAGGCCCCCTTTTGTAAGCCAGTTTGACACGCCTGCTTTACAGGATGCTCACCTGGAAATACCATATTTTTCAGACTATAGAGCACACTTAAAATCTTTTAATTTCCTCAGAAATCGACAGTGAGCCTTATAATCCGGTGCACCTTATATAGAAATTCTGGTTTGAACCAATTCTATGTGGTTATTGTGAATGAGTTGATGAAAGTTTGACTTATCTGAATGTTTTGTTTCACTTAATGCGCCTTATAATCCGGTGCGCCTTATAGTCTGAAAAATACTTCAAAATAAAATTACATCTGTTTACTCTCCATGAAAGAGTTTTGGGAAATAAATAAATAAATAAATAACAGGACTGATATATTTATGTACAGTGGCGGAGCATATTCATCACACAGGTAACTAGTTTGGAATAAAAAAGAAACCGATCTCGGGTTTTGAACACGCAGACTCTTATGTTCCACCATCCACTTGAATTAGCATATTCCATTTACATCGGCGCATTCACACCCGGTGGGCAATTTCAGTTATCTATCCATCTCTTCCTGTCTGCAGCACCGTTGACAGCTTATCCCTCTCGTCATAATAACCCAAATAGCGGGCAGAATGTAAACACATTAAATGATCAGCATCAATCTAACAGAAGATCAATGCATAGCAAATTATTATTATTATGAGCGAGCTGCTTCCAACTTCTCATTTTGGTCATCAACAATATATTAGCAGTGAAAAAGGAACCTCTCTGTGGAGATGAATCCACGCAGGGGTTCGACGTGAAGCACTAACGTGGACGTTGTGTGACACGGTGAAGTTGATGAGTGAAAGCTTACGGGAGGCGCAGTGAACTTGAAGAGCGAGGAACCCCTCAGCGCGAGGAACTTTGAGGAGTACATCCGGTCCTGGACGGAGTCCTGCTCCTTCTCGTCGACCCAGCCCATGTAGACAATCTACCAAACGAAGGCAAACCAAGTGTGACCTTTTCTTGTATTTTAAAACCAAAACAACAACAACAAAATAATAGCATTAAAAGTATTTGTAAAACATTAATTTAGAAAACCTGGGATGTAAATTTTGATATGAAATCTTCCCAACAACCAGAAGAACAATGCTGAAGGCTGAAATAACATGTGGCCTAATTAAACCCAACACTTGTTTTCTATTTCATCTGATTTATCCTGTTGTGTTGGAATAAATCGGTAAATAATCTATAAATTGTTGGTCCACAACAAAATTAAATAAACAAAAAACTGTTTACAGAGACAAGATAAATTAAACAGTACACAGCAGTCCCTCGCTACTTTGCAGTTCGTTTTTCAAGACTCGCTCTATCGCGGTTTTTCAAAATAAGATTGGATATTACACACAACTGGCAAATTGATGGATGAGCCACACGATCGGATAGGATTTTTTATTTAAAATGGATTATTTTAAATTATTTAGCACCTGCTGCACCTGTGTGCAGCCCACACTGCAGGAGAAGCTTCCTCCTGCAGCTCCTCCTCCTCTGTTAAGCTCCGTTCTGGAGCAGCAAAGTGGGCGTGGCCGAGAGCGCAGAGTGCAGCCAGAGGGAGAGAGCTGAAATCATGACATGCTGTGCTCTTTTGTGGGGTTTAGAGTCTAGAAATATTGTTTAGAATATTGCAAGACTTAGAAATCATGGAGGGCTCTGAATTTTTCATCTTAGGTGCATGCCCACTGTGAGAGACATAATCTAAAATAAAACAATCCGGAATCCACAATGTGTGATTTTAAAATAATGTATTTGTTTGTTACTGCTGCAAATAAGTATTTGAACACCTGCCAATCAGCAACAATTCTGGCCCTCAAAGACCTGTTAGTCCACCTAAAGACACCTGTCCACCCCACACAATCAGTAAGACTCCAACTACTAACATGCCTAAGACCAAAGAGCTGTCCAAAGACACCAGAGATAAAATTGTAGACCTCCAAAAGGCTGGAAAGGGCTATGGGGCAATTGCCAAGCAGTTTAGTGAAAAAGGATCAACTGTTGGAGCAATTATTAGAAAATGGAAGAAGCTAAACATGACTGTCAGTCTCCCTCGGACTGGGGCTCCATGCAAGATCTCACCTTGTGGCATATCAATGAGCCTAAGAAAAGTGAGGAATCAGCCCAGAACTACACAGGAGGAGCTGGTCAATGACCTGAAGAGAGCTGGCACCACTGTTTCCAAGGTTACAGTGGGTAATACACTAAGACGTCATAGTTTAAAATGATGCATGGCACGGAAGGTTCCCCTGCTTAAATCAGAACACATCCAGGCCGGTCTTAAGTTTGCCCATGACTGTTTGGATGGTCCAGAGGAGTCATGGGAGAAAGTTATGTGGTCAGATGAGACCAAAATATAACTTTTTGGTCTTAATTGCACTCGCCGTGTTTGGAAGATGAAGAATGATGAGTACCATCCCAAAAACACCGTGAAGCATGGGGGTGGAAGCATCATGCTTTGGGGGTGTTTTTCTGCACATTGGACAGGACGACTGCACTGTGTTAAGTAGAGGATGACCGGGGCCATGTATTGCAAGATTTTGGGGAACAACCTCCTTCCCTCAGTTAGAGCATTGAAGATGGGTCGTGGTTGGGTCTTCCAACATGACAATGACCTGAAGCACACAGCCAGGAGTACCAAGGAGTGGCTCCGTAAGAAGCAGATCAAGGATCTGGAGCGGCCTGTCTCCAGACCTAAACCCTATAGAAAATCTTTGGAGGGAGCTCAAGCACCATGTTTCTCAGCGACAGTCCAGAAATCTGGCTGGTCTAGAGAAGATCTGTGTGGAGGAATGGTCCAAAATCCTGCTGCTGCAGTGTGTGCACACCTGGTGAAAAACTACATGAAGCATTTGACCTCTGGAATTGCAAATAAAGACTACTGTACCAAATATTAACATTGATTTTCACAGGTGTTCAAATACTTATTTGCAGCAGAAACACACAAATAAATTATTATAAAAAATCATACACTGCAATTTCCGATTTTTTTTAGAGCATGTCTCTCACAGTGGACATGCACCTAAGATGAAAATTTCAGACCCCTCCATGATTTCTAAATGGGAGAACTTGCAAAGTTGCAGGGTGTTCAAATACTTATGTTCCTCACTGTATGTATATACTGTATATATATATATATATATATATATATATATATATATATATATATATATATATATATATATATATATATATATATATATATATATATATATATATATATATATATATATATATATATATATATATATATATATATATATATATATATATATATATATATATATATATATATATATTTTATATATATATATATNTCATGGGAGAAAGTTATGTGGTCAGATGAGACCAAAATATAACTTTTTGGTCTTAATTCCACTCACTGTGTTTGGAGGACGAATAATGATGAGTACCGGTACCATCCCATAAACACCATCCCTACTGTGAAGCATGGGGGTGGAAGCATCATGCTTTGGGGGTGTTTTTCTGCACATAGGACAGGACGACTGCACTGTATTAAGGAGAGGATGACCGGGGCCATGTATTGAGAGATTTTGGGGAACAACCTCCTTCCCTCAGTTGGAGCATTGAAGATGTCGTGGCTGGGTCTTCCAACATGACAATGACCTGAAGCACACAGCCAGGAGAACCAATGAGTGGCTCCGTAAGAAGCCAAGGATCTGGAGCGGCCAGTCTCCAGACCTAAACCTAAGAGAAAATCTTTGGAGGGAGCTCAAACTCCGTGTTTCTCAGCAACAGCCCAGAAACCAGGCGGATCTAGAGAAGATCTGTGTGGAGGAATGGTCCAAAATCCTGCTGCTGCAGTGTGAGCACACCTGGTGACAAACTACAGGAAGCATTTGACCTCTGGAACTGCAAACAAAGGCTACTGTACCAAATATTAACATTGCTTTCACAGGTGTTCAAATACTTATTCGCAGCAGTAACACACAAATAAATTATTTAAAAAAAATCATACATTGCAATTTCCGACTTTTTTTAGAGCATGTCTCTCACAGTGGACATGCACCTCAGATGAAAAATTCAGAACCCTCCATGATTTCTAAGTGGGAGAACTTGCAAAGTTGCAGGGTGTTCAAATACTTATTTCCCTCACAAGCCACGGAACCACCGCGATAAATGAGGGACTACTGTACAATAATAGGGCGCTTTTCTTTTGAGATGGCAACAACTTGAGCTCAAGATGATGACATTAAATAATTATTTTCCTCACAATATTTATACTTGATTTATAGAACACTTTATTCTTAAAAGATAAAATATTTACAAATATTTTAAGCTTGACAAGAAAGTTCATGCTCAATAATCCAGGTACCAAATCCAATAATTCTCAGTCGGGTTATCTGGACAGTTTATTTTTTATAGAAACGTTTCGCCCTCCATCTGGAGGGCATCATCAGTCAGAGCTTGACTTTTTATTTATTTATTTAAGGACTGGTGAAGAGAGATTTTCACAACTCGTGTGTTATAGTTTATGCATAATTAAACCAAAGTTTTGAATTGGACTTTTATGTATCATTAACTTTTTTAACTAACTAAATGTGGGTAAATCTGGAAAGGCCTCTTTGTGTATACAGTTCAAAAGCTTGGATCCTCCTCTTGCTGTCTGCAAATGACTGGTGATGTTTCATTACGACATTTGTCAATTAATTATTGAAATGACTACTGTATAAGGGAACTTAAAGATAAGAAATGTTACAACCAGCAGCTTGAACGTGACTGTGTCAAAAATAAATTAAAAAAGTGATAACTTTGAAATTGCAGCGACTGAAACAGAAACACGAAAGAGTCTCGTGTTCTCCGATCACTGATGTTCTGTTGAACTTCACTGCAGCCTGGAGTTGGTTTTTATTTTTCTGAGTCTCTGTGAAACTCTCCTCAACAGTGTCGGGTTATCAATCTGCTTCTTCCTCAGTTTGAATTAAACCTTCAGGTGTAGCTCCTGAAGGAGTCCAAACTCTGAGAATATTGTGAGCCCACACCCTCTTAGCTGCTGTTTGTCACCTCCTCCTCCTCCTCCTCCTTCTCCTCCTCCTCCGATAAATATAATGCCTGGGCTTTCATCTGACAGCTTGACAGATTCACCCTGCATTCAAGTCTCCAGCTGGAAAAACTTGCTCCATCCAGGATGTCTCGTTGCCGGTCTCCCAGCAACCAGCCACCAAACTGTGATGTGTGTGCATGTGTGTGTGTGTGTGTGTGTGTGTGTGTTTGTGTTTGCATCCTCCTCCTCCTCCTCAGCTCTGCACCGAGCATCAACAGTGAGCGCATCACGTCAGATCATCCCAGTATTCCCATAGGATCCTTCGTTATAATGTCAGACATTTGTCCTAATCAGATCCTGTTTGAGGAAACGCTTGTTGTAACTAGACAATCTGCCCTTTTCATGAGACAGCAACTATTTCACAACTGTCAGCTAAAATGGTTCAATTTAGATTTAAACTCATTCTTGCAATTATCATTAACGGCCCTAAAAATGGGTAGATGTTTAACGTTTATGAGTTATCTGAGTGAGAGGATATATCGGATAACTAAAGCTGCACAGACACAACAAGCAATAATCATATATTTAAGTGTAAAAAAAAAAACAGAATACAGTAGACATTTTAAATTACACATTAATTTTGACAGCTGTGGTGAGCAAGGTTGGAGGACAGTAGCTCCAATCTTAGGAAGGCCCTAGAATAGTTTTGTTGTTTTTTTAATTAATGAAAGTTTGAAAAACAGCTCATTTTGTTACATCTGCATCATCTATTGTACCGTATTTTTTGCTGTATAAGTCACACTTTTTTGCATAAATTTGCAAGTCCTGCGATTTATACACCGAAGCGACTAATATGCATTTTTTCCTCATATTTATAACCCAATTTTTGGCTGAGATCTGACAATTTCATTCATTTTGACATGGAAAATATTGAACACTACCTTTTTCAGCCACTAGAGGGCCCTCGACTGATATGGCAAGCCAAGTGTCTCATTGATAGGGAAAAGTGGCTATTAATGAGACACTTGGCTTGCCATAGAGCTCCGGAACTCCTGGAACAAACGTCAAATTGGCTTTTGCCGCGCCGCCCAGTAGAAATGCAGCTGATTTGACCATTAAAGTGCATTTATTAAGGAAAAGTTCAACTGAGACACACCTTTACTATAATGTCGAGCAAAGAAAATTGTTTTTAGGGGTTAATCTTGTTAAATTTTGACTAAATGCACAGCGAGTCCTCCCTCTGCACGCTCCTGCTGCCGCAAATCGATTTTTCAAATGAAGCTGATTTGACATTTATTAAGGAAAAGTTAAACTGAGACAAATATTTGCTATAATTTTGAGCAAACAATTGGTTTTAAGAGTTAATCTTGTTAAATTCTTGTTAAAGTCCTCCCGTGCATGCTCCCGCGGCCACCGTTTCTTACAATACCAATTTTATCTGTGTAGTGTGATGATGAAAGATTAGAAAGCTGCAACAATAAGAAAGCAGGAAGCTTAGGAACACATGCCGCCAACAGACATTTTTCTGCTCCAAATACCATTTAAAGCTCAGCCTAAAAGTGATGAAACATCTTAAATCAACAGCTTCTGTACTCTCTATTCACTGGATCTGTATTCTGATTCAGTGCAGTTTCAGCCATGTTTTAGTCATGCTTTGAAATTAGCTTTACTGGCTGAAAATCAAACAATAAGTAGATTTTCTTAAAATTTCAGATGGTAGACCAGAAATAATTCAACGCATCAGTCTTTAGATATTAAAATAAAACTCAGTGCCCGAGTGTGCACATATTCATTACTGTAATTTGCACGAGTTCAAAACATTCGGGTGGGTTCCAAAAGAAGTCCTCGCCCTTTAAAACCCTGCTCCGGTGAGGCATCTGTTGTTTTAAACGTTATACGTTATATCTGTGAACATTTATTCATTTCCCATTATATTAAAGAATAAATAAATAAAGCTCAAAAAGAGCATGCATCAGGGTAATTAAGCTCAGTTTTTAAAGTTCAGATGAACAAGTTTATGGATTTAACATAATGAAAGTACTAAATAAAAGGTTTCAACCAGCCTTCTGAATTTCAACTCTTTGAAGTCAGATCCTCTTTTATTTTTAAAGTGGTCTTCATCAACAGCTTATCCTAAAACGGCTGCTTTTTCATGCATCTTCTGCTCAAATCTTGTATATGTTAATCCATTATGTCTGTTATCAAAGGCGAAAGCTGGACAAGTATGAAGTAAAAGAAGAGTCAGGACTAAAATAAAAAAACTAAACCGTCCACAAGAGATGAACAGTTTCTGGGCGTCAGGTCTTTTGAACAAAAGCAGGGAATACTTTTGTAAAAAACCTGGCACAGGAACTTGAGAGCTGCTTCGCAACTAAACAAATGAGAAGAAAGTGTTATACTGCTGATATCACAATGATCAAAAAGCCGATTTAAAAACGGTTATTTGCTAAGTTATGTCAATACAACACCGGTCAGTCAGCCTTGAGGTTAGGATCCTTTTGTACTTGCATGACTTATAGATTCATGGATAAAAGTGGCTTAAAACATCTACTGAAAACTGTCAATTCTGGACTGAAAAGGAGTAAAATAGCAGCCGAAGTGAATTAAAAACATTTAAATCCTGAATGACTGTTCCTCAAATCTTCTTTAAAAGATTAAAAGAAAGTCTAACTGTTGATGCAAAGTATAAAGAAATGAAGAATGACTTAAGACTTTTGCTCAGTATTGCATGTTTACATAAAGTTATGACATTCAGAAAACAAAGAAAATACATTAAGTTCTAAAAGTTTTAACGTTTTTCTACATGCATCGGAACAGTTTAAAACAATTGTTATTACCATATCGTTTGGCCTATAAGTCATGTTTTGTTTTGTTTTTTGCATAATTTGCATGCCCTGCGACTTATACACTGAAACATACGGATTTTTTCCCCACATTTATAAACAATTTTTGGCTGAGATATGACCGTTTTCATTCATTCTGACTAAAAAGATTGAACATTATTATTTTCAGATGGCACTCGAGTAGTATGGCATGCCGTTGCATCATGTAATAGGTAAAAGTGGCTGTTAATGATGCAATCGGATTGCCATAGACTTCAGTCTTTGTTCTGCTCGCTGCTTGGAGCAACCGTCAAATCAGCTTCATTTCGCTGCGACGCCCCGGCAAAATGCAGCTACTTTAACCACTGAAGTGCATTTATTAAGTAAAAGTTCAACTGAGACACACCTTTACCATGATGTCGAGAAAACAAACAATTGTTTTTAGGTAGTTATCTTGTTAAATTTCAAAGAAATGCACAGCAAGTCCTCCCGTGCATGCACCTATACCCGCATATCAGCTTTTGCAATACAGCTAATCTGACCGTCAAAGTGCATTTATTATGCAAAAGTTAAACTGAGACACACCTTTGCTATAATTTTGAGGAAACAAATAATTGTTTGTAAGTGTTAATCTTGTTAATATCTTGTTAAAGTCCTCCTGTGTACGCTCCTGGGGGCGCCATTAGCAGCCACTCGATTTTTGGCACAACACCAGCCCACATTTCCGGGTTGTCAGCGGTGATGCATAATAGATGCGACGTATACGGCGAAGCAATGTATTTATGGATTTTTCCACTTTATTAGACATATTTGGACTGATGCAACTTCTAGGGCGGTGTGGCGTGTACAGCGGAAAATACGGTAATACTTTTTATTTTTTTTTGCTCAGAACTAAATAATTTTCTTAAAAACATTTTGCTTACTCTGTTTAAAATGGGTATTACAAGGAAAATAGTTATAAATAGGATTTTTTTTTATGTGAAAATTATCTAGAGCATTTTATTTGTTTATCCAGACCCAGTTTCCCCCCATCTTTCAGACAACTTGTCAGATTTAAACTTCTTTTCACATTGAAGGCTTTATCTAATGATTATGCAACTCCCTGCATTCAAAACATGCAGTAAACTTCCACAGTAAATTTTCTTGCAGATTCATTGATTTCATTTAGTTGCTCAGTTTTAGGCAGAGTTTTGAGGATTTTAATTACCGTACCAAACTTCACTTCGCCTTTCATTCTGATCCATTACACTGAAGGCTGATGTGACGGGTGAACTGACTGAAAGAGCTTAAAAGTCGTTTTCTGATCATCTCCCAGTGGATGGACGTCAATGATGCAAGCACTTTCCATGTGTTGTAATATCTGGCAACACAGGGCTGTCTGTGTCCTTACTCTGACTTTACATGCCAGCTTTAATTCACCTTTCTTTAAAGATAAGGATAAAACACACAAATTAAAACCTATTAAAGCAAAAGGAAGATTTAAAGATGGATTAAGAGCTCATTTTTTTGCTGCGTGATGAATGCGTCTTACCTGTTGGTTTACTGGAAAATTCCGGTTAATCTTCTTCACCTGTTAAATTTAAGAACATCGGTAAGTAGGACCAGCTGACAAAGTTAATGTTTGCAGAACCCCACAGTCTGTAAATGACAAACATGACGCCACAGAAATGACGGTAAACTGTTAGAAGCTGCTTCTTTTATTCAAAGCATGCAAATTTCAAAATGAGATAGAGTCATTTTCACAAGGACCCAAGGCTCGTTCAAAAAAGTCCATTAAAAAAAGTCCATTCTCTCCACGGTGATAAAAGCAGCAAAACTACAGAGAGGGCAGTCAGGCTTCAAATTAAAACACTTTATTCAGCTCACAGGTATCACTCGCATCTTCTTCCCACCACACCATCAATTTAAGTCTTTCTTAGAACCCGAGAGCCAAATTAAGACGTCCGTTCCCGATGCTACAAAGGCGAGAATAAGCACGTTGTGAAATGTCACCAAAGTTTGGGACAAGAGACAGGAAGCACATTTTTTTGTTTGTTTTTCTTTGAGCGGATAAATGTGTGAAGGAAAAAAAGTCAGACAAGTGTCAGGATGTAAGCTGGGTGTGAATATTTGGGAGCGGTGACAGAAGTTCACATTCAGTCGTGGGCTGTTCGAACAGCAGGATCATGTCGTGTTAACACAAACTAGCAGAGCCTCAGAGGTCCGGGTCCAAACTTAGTAAATAAATAATGCACCATTGACTGTACCTAAAAACAGGTTACTTCATCTTTAACATTGATGTGAATTATACAAGAATTGAATTGCTCCTTAATAATATTGGGCCTAAAACAAGATTGAAGTCAGCGCTCACTTTGAATTTCAAAAGAAATCTTGGCCAGATTATGATATAGGACTCAAACTTAAATGACTAAATAAAGAAACTGCAATTAAAAACTGTTTTAATGATCCTAAAAGATACACAGAAAGAAAACATTTCTGCCCAGACAAGAAACATAAAAACTTGTTTGAGCTTTCATTTTTAGTTTGGCCATTATTGCTTTGACCAAGTTGTAAGAAAATCAGGTTACCATAATTTCCTGTCTATAAACTGCTAATCGGTTTTCACAGGCTTGCAAGGGATTCAAGGATTCAGAGTTCTTTATTGTCATTCACATCACATGTAGTACATGAGGTGGAACTAAGTTATGTACACAGGGTCCCAGTTACATCCAAACAAAAATACAAATTATAAAGAAAAACAGTAGTAAGATCCAAGACATGAACTAAGAAATATGCTAAACTAAACCCTGCGGCTTATAAAATGATGCAGCTAATACATGGATTTTTTTTTTTGATGGGCTAACAAGCTTTCTGCCACCAAAAACATTTATTTAGCTTTGTCACATTTACTAACAAAACTAACAAATTATTTTCTCATTTTATTAAGGATGTATAACTGTATGTAAAATTAATAACAGACTAACAACAAAAAGAGCCTTAGGACAATTTCTATCTGTAAGTTTTGCAAATATTTATTTAATTAACACCCCTGGTTGATTGTTCATATACGTGTTGTGTTTTTCTGTATACGCCATTCATTTGTTTGCTGTATACTGTACTTGTAATTTGCTTGAATGAAGATTTATATATTAACAAAAACAAACAAAAAAATGCACTTCTGCCAAAACAAAACAAAAAATTTAGCTTTGACTCACAAGTGACAAGTGCTGCGAATTAGCTGTAGATATTGCACTATGATGCAAACATGGGACTGCTGTTTTATTCAGTTTGTCTATGTCAATGTGTGTCGGTCCCTATCAAATAAATAAATAAACATAGCTGACCAATACAAATCCCTCTGGGGGTGTGGGTGGGGGACAGGTTTCCTCATGTATAAATAAAGTTTTAAAAAAATCTGACCAACAACATTACAGAACAGGTCACAGTCAAATCAATAAAACTGGGATGAGAAGCTAATGAAATGGAGAGGGTGGGATCCACGGCATGCACAGAGCAACTTTTGCACCACAGAGCACAAGCTTGTGTGATGAAGTTTTTCTGAGGCTGTTCAGTTCTGACACAGAAGAAGATGACTTTAGTGGTTTTTAGTGCACAGGAGGAAGATGAATATAGCACTCAGTGATGTTTCCTGATAAAATAAATAAAGTGCTATGTGTTGTCATTATTGTATGTTCCCATACAATGGCAAAATTGGTTCATTGCATTTAACCCATCACACCTGAGATACACCGCAGGTGGAGCGGTAAGCTAATGTATTTGTTAAAGACATTGTTCAGGAAAAAAAATACAGGTAGTCCTCGACTTACGAGCGCTCTTACTTACGAGGTCCCGGACTTACGAATATGCATCTCATTAAAAAAAAAATTTTTTTTTTTTTTTAGAAATGAATACATGTACAGTACTGTACAGTCACCAAGCACTTAGCCTATCCTAACACAGTTTTTAAAGATGAAGGAGTGAGTTGAATTGTCTCCCTTTCACATAAAGTGAAAGTACTGTAGCTCCCTTTATGTGAATGGAGCCTGCTGGGGAGGAGGGAGACAATTCAACTGACTCCTTAACTGTGTTAGGATAGGCTAAGTGCTTGGTGACTGTACAGTACTGTACTGTACATTTATCTATTTATAAATAAATAAATAATAAATAAATATATACTGTACAGTATATTTTTAATAAATAGATAAATGTACAGTACTGTACAGTCACCAAGCACTTAGCCTATCCTAACACAGTTTTTAAAGATGAAGGAGTGAGTTGAATTGTCTCCCTCCTCCCTGCAGGCTCCATTCCCATAAAGGGAGACAATTCAACTTACTCCTTCATCTTTAAAAACTGTTAGCATAGGCTAAGTGCTTGGTGACTGTACAGTACTGTACATGTATTCATTTCTAAAAAAAAAATATATATATATATATATATATATTATTTTATTTATTTATTTATTTTTTGGGTGATCCTACTTACGAATTTTTGGACATTCGAGCGGCCCGTAGGTACGGAACTCGCTCGTAAGTCGGAGACTACCTGTACATTTACTGTACATGTTTGTATATTACAGTACAAATTTAATTAAAAGTAAAAAAATACATTTTTTACGTAAATATCTCATATTACAACATCAACACCTTATACACAAGTGCGACTTATATATGTACAATTTTATTTTAAATTATTATTTTAAGTTGTGTGTGCGGCTTAAAATCTAGTGTGCTCTATAGTCCAGAAATTACGGTAATCAAATTTACAGATTGCCCAAAAAAACAAATACTTAAAGCACATTATTTTCTTGTTTTTAATCAATACACTGATTTCAGTGATAACATTGATAATATAATTATTATTATTGAAATATTTTGCTCAGTAATAATAAATCATGTTTGACCTCTATATGTTCCTGTTGAGAGGAGATAAAACAGAGTGAAGCACCTGAATATTCAACATTTCTAAAACTCTCTGCTCACTCATATGAACAGAATATAGTAAAGATTCTTTAAGGTGTTGTACAATGGCCTTTCCAACTATTTATTGGTTTTTATACTTAATTAAATGCAAACTCGTTCTTAAAAGTTCATAATTATTGTAGATGCATTTTAAATTTGTGGTAAATGAGCAGCACTTTGCCACTGCAAGAACAAGTTCTATGTGAAAACAAGACCATATTAGTATCAGTAAAATGTAGAATAACTTGGTTTTCACAGTTTCTAAATCAGCTTAGTCAAGTTTCACTGAAATATTCATAAATTTATGTCAGAGGTTGTCCAACTTCGCCAACGTGTCACAAGATAAAACTGAAGGAATTTTAAAAAGTGACTTTCAGGCGAAAATAAGTAACTCTTCAGTGGAAAAGAAGTCAGGTCAGAAAATCTGTTGCATTGGAGGTATTTTGTTTAATGGTCACATGTTTTATTGTCACTTTTAGCTTAAAATTTCAGATAAAAGTAAATCTGTAAACAAATCAAAACCTGTAAATGTACATTGCACTCTCAAGTCTCTCCCCGTGCATGCGTGGGTTTCCTCCGGGTGCTCCGGTTTCCTCCCACAGACCAAAAACATGCACGTTAGGCTGATTGGTGACTCTAAATTGACCCTAGGTGTGAGTGTGTGAGTGGATGGTTGTTTGGTGTGAGTGAGACAGGTCCCTCTTGTAAATGAGTCCCCATGACTCAACGAGGCTAGCCTGTATAAATAAAGGTTGAATGAAAAAAAGTCAAGTATGACAACTTAAAATTATAGTAAAGTAAATTTATTTGGATACTTTCCAATACAGTACTAATGTGTTTGTGTGCTGCTTTGAGAGGATTATTGCATTTTAATGCAACGAAAATAGATCTCAAAGTCAAAGTCAACTTTATTGTCAGAACTGCAATATGTACAGGACATACACAGGACCGAAATGTGTTTCTCTCAGTCCCTCGGTGCAACAGTAACCATCTAAACACTAAACACTAAAGACACTAAACACATCTGTTTGGTTTTCTTAAAAATCTAATTAATCATTATTTCGTCCATCCTTAAAAGTCAATATTTTTGTACCTTTACCCTGCTTTTCTTACTCATTAATATTAACTTTTTTTTAAAAATTAAAACAAAGGCTCATTGAAGGAATGCAAATGGCTAACCACCTTGCATGCCAAAAATGTATTTATTAACCTTTATTTAACCAGGCAAATTCATCTGAGATCACTGATCTCTTTTGTAAGTGAGGCTTGAAGGCTGCGTAACGCGCCTGGTTTTTTGGGAGGAAACCGAAGTACAGTAGTCCCTCACTAATTCACGGTTTGTTTGTCGTGGACTCGCTCTATCGTGGTTTTGTTTCAAAAACAATATTGGACATGACACACAATTGGCTGATTGATGGATGAGCCACGTGATCAGCATGGATTTTTTTTTGTTTTTGGAATAAATTATTTTAAATTATT
>JBBPBX010002719.1:60173-79897 GCA_038048925.1 Garcialebias charrua | reverse complement strand
AAAAAAAACAAAAAGAGGCTAAAATTGCAGCTGTCTGAACAGTGTACAGTATTGTAAGTTTTATAGAAGCAAAAAGAGATCAGCTGTCACACTGTGACGTGGCTATGTGTGTTTCTACATCTAAAGTGGGTAAATGAGGCTAGAACACAAAATACTTTCAGGTCTGAGCACCAGATTTACATAATATTAATATCTAAGGACTAACAGCAGCTTACTGTTCATCCTGCTAAAAATGTTTTCTAAGGAGAACTTTGCTACATGGGTGCAGCGGTGTTCCTTTGTAATTATAGTCAGTCTTAGATATTGTTCCCTTTCAGTCATGGTCTCTCGGTGCAACATATGCTATGGGAATTGCGCCCCCGTGCGATTACCTGAAGGAATACATTCACGCCTTTACGGCAGGGGCATCAGCGTTGCGCCAGAGGCCCCGCCCTCTGGGCATTTAAGCAACCGACGCCCGTCCATCTTTCTCTTTTTGCCCTTCACCTCGCTTAAACACCTGAACATCGCGGGACTTCTCTGTTGTCACGCCGCTTGATTGAGGTGAGCTTGCTCCCTACACTGAGCGTACAGAGAAAATTATCCTGCGTACTGCTGGGCTGGCGAAAGCTAGTCCAGCATTTTTCTACTTACCCGAAGTATTTCTTCTCTTCCGCAGCTTCGCTCAATGGCGCTAACTGCGTCACAACCTTCTGCTAATCTCTAGCAGTCTACCAGCGAAAGCAAGACGACGGAGAAGACGGCTTCGAACAAAAGGAAACTAGGACCAACTTCTACTCTTCTCGTCTCCGGACATGGCTCCCGAGAAGGGAAAGCGGAGGACAAAGAAGAAGAAAACCAGGATGACGAGTCCTCGCTCGCGCCCATGCCCAAGCGGATGCGGCTACTCCCTCTCGACAACGGACACCCACGAGGCCTGTCCTGTCTACCTAGGGATTCTGCATGCGAGGAAAGCGCTGGAATTCCCCTACTCCTGACCCCACTGTCATCGAATGACGGCCACAGTGAGGAACTGCCGCGCGGACAAGCTGGCCAAATCTATGGCGAGGACCACAGCGATGAAGATCGCACGTCGTACTAACCTGCTCGCTCCCGAACCAGAGCTCGAAAACGTGGACTTGGAATGCAGTGGCCGAGTCGGAGAGGACAATGCGTCGGACTCCTCACTTGCCGTCGAGGACTCAACGCCAGAAGTGTCCGACATAGACGACGAATACGGTGACAAGGGAGAAACTGTTGATTCCTCCCTGAACCTGGCGCAGAACCTTCCGGAACCGGACTTGTCTGTACCTGCTCTGTTCGACCTGTGCCATAGGGCCGCTGATGCCCTGCAGGTCACGTGGCCAGACCCCACGCCTCGCCAACAGTCTACGAGGCTGGCAGGAAGCTACTTCTACGCGAAGCAACCGACAACGTCGCAAAAAATGTCAATTTTTCCGGACTTTCTCATGGAACTCAAACGATCCTGGGCGGAACCCAGAGCTCCCATAATGCTGCCATTGTCCCGACTCTTGGATGTCGCGGGAATGGAGGCTCTGGGCCTTGCCAGCGCACCCCCGATAGAGGAGTCTCTGGCAGCTCACCTTGCCTCCACAGCCACGGGAATGAAACCAGCGTTACCCAGCAGGGCCTGCCGCGCTTCGGAAAAACAACTCGAGAAGTGCTACAAGGCCCAAGGCCTCGCGGCTCGCGCAATGAATGCATCGAGCATGGTGCAAGCGTACCTGGCAGAAAAAATGCAGGATATCCAGGTAAAAAAAGACGAACAGGCCGCAACTGAGGCCATAGAGGAGGCCCGCCGTGCCTCTGACCTTGTGCTCCGCATGATAGGGACAATAGCTATTTCCCAGGGCAAAGCAATGGCAGAAATAGTTGTCGCCCAGCGCCATCTTTGGCTAACACTGTCGGACCTCCCGGAGAACCAGAGGTCCACTTTCCTCCAGCACCCGATTGAGTCGACGGGACTCTTTGGGGAAGCCCTGGATTGTGTCCAGGCAAGGTTGGAACAAAAACGCAAACAAGCGGAAGCCCTCCGCGAGGGTTTGCCAAGGAAAAGATTTGCCCCACCAAAGGAAAACACGCGTGGTCTCCCACGAAAGAGACCCGCTGGGGACAGTGAGGCTTCTCAGTACCGTCCGAGTGCTGCTTCGACCTCCTCCTACGGAAACCAGTTTCGGACCTGATGAACCAGGACGAACTGATAATTTTACAGGTTTGCCCGCCCACGAGGTACGGGAACCTAACTTTCTGATCCCAGTCTCTGCTCGTAAAAAACTACGAGGAGCTGGTGACATGTGTGCGCGCACCAAACATGACTCGCCTACTGTATATGTAAACAAAACAGACATTGTTTCAGACATGTACAAAAATAAAAGTACCAAAGCACAGACTGCCCTGGTTCTTGACTCGAGTCCCATTTTTATAAAACCCAGACCACATGGTCAAACTATGAACCACAGCAAGATACACGAGGTCCGCCAGAGACGGCCTGATCTCGCGATATCTTCTGTTGGGCCGAGCGGTCTGCTCGAAAAAGCGCGAGAGGGGTCAAAAGTCACCCCTTCAACGCTGAAACACGTGGAGCAGCAATTTAACATGCCATCCAGGCTCAGCGCGTATGCGCAGGCTTGGGAGGCGTGTCTACCAAATGATTGGGTCATGACAACAATACGTCACGGGCTCAAGTTGCAGTTCTCAAAGAGGCTGCCCCGTTTCTCAGGGGTGTTGCAATCTAAGATCAACCCTGCACGTGCACACGTGCTGAGGGAGGAAGTTTCAACGATGCTGCAGAAGGGAGTGATTAATTTGGTCTCAGGGCGCAAACTACGCTCTGGTCACTACAGCAAGTACTTCCTGGTACCCAAAAAGGACCGTTCCTTGAGACCGATTCTGGATCTCAGGACTCTCAATAAAAGAATTAAAACTTTCAAGTTCAAGATGCTTACACTGCAGCAAGTTCTCCAGTCTGTGAGACCAGGAGACTACGCATGTACAGTGGATTTGAAAGATGCCCATTTCCATATAGGCGTGTGGAGGAGACACAGAAAGTTCCTCCGTTTTGCGTTCGAAGGAAACACTTATGAATTCAAAGCCTTACCCTTCGGTTTAAAGACTGCTCCGCGTTCATTTACTAAATGTCTGGATGCAGCCCTGACCCCTCTTAGCAAAGGTGGGCACCAGACCGCTGGGGAGCGTTAAAGCGCTAATCCGTTTATAGCGGACCTAAACAATTTGTTAGCTTTACAACGGATTGACTAACTTTTATAATTCATAAGCGGATTTGCACTATTTTTATTTAAAATGCAGTACCGCTAATAACTAATTATCTATCAGTAAAAACGAAAAAACTTATTTACGGGCTCTAACAGACCATATCCTGTCAGCGTCGGATGTGGTCCGTGACAAAAAAGCGTCCCCCTCAGTCTCTTGGCTAGAGAGAGCGCTCTCTCTATAGCAGTTAGCAGCCAGTGTGTTACTCTGCAGCCTTATTGCTTGTTTTCGAAGAGTCAGACGAAGAGTTTTTAACATGGAGGGTGAACTTATGGATGTTTCTCAGCGGCCTACGCGACGCGTCAGCGCCTCATTTGCCCTCTTCAAACAGCGGCCTACATGACGTGTCTGGATTTAAAAAAGTAGTTTGCCATTAGCACTGTTCAAAATGGCATCCGCGACAGCCACAGAAGTTAAGGACAACACGGTAAAAACAATTATTTCTTTGCTGAGAAAAAATACATTTCATAGCTGACGTTATAGCACAAGTTCTTCTGAGCTTGAGAGTTTCACGAAATGGTCAAATCTGCTGGATTTAAAAAAGTAGTTTGCCATTAGCACTGTTCAAAATGGCGTCCACGACAGCCACAGAAGTTAAGAACATAAAATAGCTGAGTGCCATCAGTCCACTTATTTTCTATTGAGCCAGTTTTCCTCTGAGAAGTCAAACCACTTCTGGACATAACTAATGTCTAGAAGTGGTTTGACTTCTCAGAGGAAAACTGGCTCTTTCACCTTCAGCCCCTCTCTCTGGCATCTGGAAAAATATCCTTTGAGGAAGTGGAGAAGATCACTGAAAGTCTTCACCTGGTTGGCAGGTAAAAATTCAATAATTTCCAGTGTAGTGGTGAACCATGTTTAATTATTGATAGTTATAAACAAAAGTGTACAATTGACACGTACAAATAAATACATAATTGTGAATTTACTTTACACTATGCAAACATACAACCTTGTCCATCTTTTAAAAAAATCACAGTTCATATAGGTAAATTAATAAATACATTTCAAAATGTAGTTTAAATACAATGCTAAATTATAAATATAAACAATACACGTTTTTCCATTTATTTATCACTACATAACCTAGGCTATGTGTCACTAATGAACTTTAACACCTTTTGGCAGGCTAAACATGTCTATGGATGAGCTGTATGAGGAATGTGTGACTGCAAACAGCCTGATAGACCACCTCACCACCTCACCTCAGGAGAAAGAAAGGTGGCAGTCCCAGGGAACAGCAGAGAAGTGGATGCAAGTTCTTCAGGCAGCTGACCTCCCCAACATCCAGGCTGTTGTATCCTTTGTCCTCAGCATCCCATCTTCCACTGGGTTTGTGGAAAGGATTTTCTCTTTCATGAAAAGTAAGTGGACTGATGTGCGAAACAAATGTTCTACTGAACTAATTAGAAGTGAGCTCATTGTCAGTCTAAATTATGAAATGTCTTGCTCAGAGTTTTACTCTTTGGCACTGAAAAACAGAGCACTCCTTGCTGCAGCACGATCTCAGCAGAAATACAAATGGAAAAAATAGGTTGACTCCATAATGTAACGTTCCACTGTTTAGTTTACAAGTTTTTTATTTTTACTACAAGTGGAAAGCCATGGCCTTTGAGGCACAATGGGCCTCATGCACGAACCGTTCGTACGCACAGATTCGTTCTTAAACTGTGCGTACGAGTGATTTAGGATCATTTGTGGCATTCAACAATGTTTTCGTATCCTAAGATTTTTTTCAGATACGAACAAAATTTACGAGTGGTCCGGACCTGTCGTATATTTTACGAGCAGTCGGTCTGCTGTCATCCAGACGGAATTTCTCCACTAATAACTTCATATTTCGTTATTTAGAAAATATTTAGAGTTTAAAAAAGTCACGCACCACAATTGTTCTTGACAATAGGTTCTGTTTGAAGTCGAATTATAATTTTAAATGTAATAATGACTAACGGATTAAAGTATTTAAATTAAAATCAATTTGTTATCAATGCCGTTTTCTAACACTACAATATTAATATGAAGATCTCAAACTGAAACCAACTTAAATTATGAATTAATTTAAGTTTAATTTGTCTCGGTAACGCAGACTTCGGTAACGCAGACTTTACATTGACCTCCTCCTGTTGCAGTCATAGATCTCAGATAGCTCAATGAGATGAGCGTTGCGTCGCAGTTCCGAACCTTATGGGTTCAATTCCCACATGGGACGTTTTTTTTTCTCCTTTTAATTCATTCCAGATTTAAAAAACACAAGAAAACTATTTACAATACAACAAGAAATGAAGCATAAAGTCTTTTTAATCTGGAATGAATAAATAATCTAAAGAAAGAAGGAAAAAAAATAGTCATACCTTGTGGGAATCGAACCCACGAGGTCTCGATAAGTTAACGGTGCAATGCTTTACCCAGTGAGCCACCAGGACACATGTATATTTTAAGGTCCACATTTATTATAAACAAACATTCTTTGGCATTAGCTGGTCATTTACTCCCATGAGTGACGCTGCTAATAAGGACAGATTTTCTTTTCTTGATCTCAGAGAGCAGAACTTCAATCTCTGCACCGGTAGAGTTCTTCTTTTTACTTTTCGCTGTCATTTTATGAATGAACACGTTTTGCCTCTGAGGTAGGAAACGTAGCCTTATATGGTGTTTTGAGGGGTGGGAATTATGTAAATAACCTCTCCGCGTGCACGCGCAGGTAGATAGAACAGGTGGAATTCATCATACGTACGCAGCTCATTTACACACTTTTCCTGAGGATAGAAGAGTTTGTTGAATCTGACGTGGCATGTTCGTACGAACGCTTCATACGAACAAAAGTAAGAGAAATTTAGGATAAAAATACGAACATGTTCGTGCATGAGGCCCAATGTGTTTATGTTTACAAATTTACTACAAACTTTATTTGCACGTTGCACTAAATGCACTATTACAGAATGTTCGTATTGATTTTTTGTTATTTAATACTGTTTTAAGTTATTAAGCAGGACAGAGGTCTGTTTAAGAAAGATACATAATTCTGTTTTAAGTTATTAAGCAGGACAGAGGTCTGTTTAAGAAAGATACATAATTTTCAAAAGATATGTTTGTTTCTGGCAATTCTATTTGCACTAAAAATAAATGGTTAATTGTGTAATAATTTGTTTATACATATTTTTATAATTCAAAAACACGTATCCAAATGAATTCAGGTTGATTTCAAAGTGAGGAGGGGCAGGCAGGGTGTGTGTGTGTTTGTGTGTTTGTGTGTGTGTGTGGGGGGGGGTGTAAATGGGGTGACCAGCCCTGGCCTGTCGAGAGGTGTCCCTTATTTATTGATCAAGGAGTTGGCAACCCTATGACAGGGTAGCAAACTTACATACTCAGGGAATCACAAGGAACTCAGGAGACAGAGGTAACAGGAGACAATGCCAGGACAACGATAAACACAGAGATACAGACTTATATACAGGTACATGAACACACAGCATGACAATCACAAACACCTGGACAACAAAATGGAGGAGATGAACAAGACAATTAACAGAGAGACCAGGGAGTGTAGGGATGGGGACCCACCACCTGAGAGCAACATGCTTACAACTGTTATCTTGAAGTTCTAGGGTGTAGAGAGCCACAGAAACGGTTATGGTAGGCCGGATTTGGCCCACGGGCCTTGAGTTTGACACATGCGATCTAGTGGTACTAAAAGTAACAAAAGAAGAAAAAAAACAGCCAAATATGTCAGCAGTTTAGCTAACAGACTTTGGAATGGGTACATTTTGTCCTTGTCAAACCTGTTGAAGAGAACCAAACTAAATACTCTGAAACTCAAACAACTTACTGTATAACAGTTCATGCACCGCTAGTTGGCAGTGTAGTGCAAATATTGCATAACTTGCTAGCTACCAATTGTTGAATTTAAATAGCGGTTTAGAATTAGCTTTCCCTAATTTTCCAACATGTTCTCACTCCCTACTCGTCATATATTGACGCTTGGGCTCAGGGTCCCTCTGCGTCACATACTTGACGCGTCGGGTCGTCCCTACTCGTCATTAATTGGTTTGTTTGGGGTTCGGCGGTCAAATAAAAAGTGAATGGTTAAGTTTAAGGTTTGTTATCAGGTTAGGCCTAAGGTTTACATTTTGAGAGAAAAATTCATCCTGTTGCTAAAAAATAATTAGACATGAAAGTGCTTCACTATCCAAACCGGAAGACAATATCACAGTATAACATTCAATGATATTACCCTGAACACCAAATAATGACGACAAGGGACGACCCGATGCATCAAGTATGTGACGCGGAGGGACCCTGAGCCCAAGCATCAATATATGACGAGTAGGGAGTGAGAATGAGTTGAATTTTCATAAGACATTAGTGCTTTTGAAATTGCGGACCTAAATAAATTAATAAGTGCTTTAGAAATAGCGGAACTAATTTTTGGATTAGCGCTGCCCAGCACTGCAAACAACCATCAGGGTGTTAACGATCCATCGTCAGGCTGATGGTCCTCCTTGATCATGTGAGCAGCTGGTTTCAGGCTGTCATCAGCCAACTGGTTGATCCACTGTGGGAGGGTGCTATTTATAAGACTGAGCTGAACACAGCTTCTCAGACTGAGGAAGTCTTTCGGACGAAAGACGAAACGTTTCTACAGTTTTTTTGCTTTGTTTTGTTTTGTTTTTTGAATGTCCAGAGGACCAGACTTAGCTTTTTTGGATATATACAGATAATTCAAAATATTTTTATTTTATTGTTTAATTTTTATTTAATTATTTTAAATCTTCAATGTAATATGGTGGGTCATGTGTAAGGGTGCAAATCTCTCAGCGTCTGGAGAATAAGAGATAATAGAGATAAGAGATAAGAGAACTTTTATTAACATTGCACAAGTTTCTACCAGTACAGCGTAAATATGTACACACAGTCATCCTCAAGGCGGCGAGTGTGTGAAGCTGCTGCCACAGACCACATGAGACATTATGTCACATTATGTTATTTCAGCGCGGCCTCTCCCATCCGTGTCGGGATGAAGGTCAAAGGTGATGTGGAAAAATGAATATACACAAACGGGTAAGAACGTGGTATTCAAAAAAAAGAATCTATCACGATTTGTCAATAGACACTCCATGATAAAGTCCAAAAAAACTCTACCAGCTTTTTAGCACATTTAGACAGGACAAGATGCATTATGACGGCAGGCGGGAGGTAATTAGTCTGTGAGTAACAGCTCCAGATAAGAACAGTTCGCAGGTCTCAGCCCGGCTCCATCTGAGAACGCACACACAGAGACCTCTGGGGGGAGGGGTGCGGGAGGGGAGCAAAGTCCCTTCAGCTTCCCAGCTCAGGAGAAGATTTGTAGACAGCCTTCAGTCCAAGGCCAGAGGCCAGATTAGATTAGTTGCTTTATTTTTTCAGTCAGGCCACAGTGTTCTTTTACTGCAGTCTTAAAGTCCAGGTCCTGATTCTGGGTCCAAATCGCCGAATCGAGAGAGGTTCCGAGCTGCAAGTCCTTCCGTATGTGCCCTGTTTTAATCCGGACGGCTGTAAACGAGTTCCACACACCGCAGGTTCGCGGCAGCCACCGCTTCTCCCACCGTGCGGTTCAGCCCGCACAACAGCTGGGAAGGTCATCATAGCCTGGATCAAAGCATTTTCGCTGAGCGGAAGTCTCGCCAGCACGCCGATTGCGGCGGTCTTCCTCAGCCTTCAGTGGCAGAAACAGCCACCAGTATCCCAATAAACCACAGAGATTCCACGTCCCCGACAAAAAGAGCGGCCAGCTGCATTAGCCTGCTCCTCGAGTCCATAATGTAGCTCACCGCACGCGTGTCGATGGGGCTCCCCGGCTCTCCCTGGCCGGTGCGCTTCGCGGAAATTTTTGTTATCGATAGTATCGATAGATGAAATAGCCCAGAAAACAGTCCACGCACATAAATCCATTCCAAATTGGTTCGAGCGAGCGCTGAAGAGTTACAGACGAGACAAATGCAGAAGCGGGGGGGGGAGAACCAGGGAGGTGTAGGAGCAAAAGGAGATGCGACCTGCCTGCCGAGAGCGGAGAGGAAAAAAAATAAAATAAATAGACTTCAAAGTCATATTGCTTTCATCCATGTTTCAAATGTGTATGGATGGATTTTGTTTAAAAGATTTGTTTGGTAAATCTTTTAAACAAAAGCCATCTATCCATCAATCAATCTATTCGATTCCGATTTTTGATGCACCAATTCAATTAAAAATTGATTTTCGATTCTAAAATGATTTTCATTTCAGGATCGATTTCTGATTCAGAATTTATTTTCGATTCTGAAACAATTTTCGATTCTGAAACAATTTTCAATTGAAATCATGAAATGATTAAACAATAATGTAAACAAATAAAAAATATTTAAAACAATAATGTATGCTTGTAGCAAACATTAATAATGTCAAATAATACAGTATAAATACAGCAGCCTGAATTGTGAGCAGATGGGTATATGAATAGAATGCAGCAGCTTTAATCGGGTACCGGAGGTTACTAGTGCCTATATCCAGCAGTCACTGTGCGAGAGGCAGGGGACACCCTGAATATGTCTCCAGTCCATCACAAATAATTTAAAATACAAACGTAAACAAAGATTTCAGCCTACTGTATTGCATAAACATTTTACTCGAAATAAAATAGACTTCAAAGTCATATTGCTTTCATCCATGTTTCAAATGTGTATGGATGGATTTTGTTTAAAAGATTTGTTTGGTAAATCTTTTAAACAAAAGCCATCTATCCATCATCTTTACCCACTTTATCCTTATCGTGTCCTGGAGGTCACTGGTTCGGGTCAGATTTCTTCTTCTTTCTGCCACCTTTCATTTTATGTATTCTTTCATATACTATGATATGGTTTTATTATTATTTTTTTTTGGTTTTAATGTTAAAAAAAAAAATTGATTTTGGGAATTAGAATCGATTCTGAATCGCCAGGACTAAGAATCTAGATTCTTTAAAAAATCAATTTTCTCCTGCACCCCTAGTTATGTGGTAAGTGGTTTGAGTGGGTGATCGGCACCCTAGCGCCCTCTATTGACGAGCTGCCACTGATTAAAATGAATAAAACTGAGTAAAATGCAACAATGGTCAACAAATATCTTTGTAGTTATCTACATAGGTTTTCATCTATTAGTTTTGCTGCATTTTTATTCCAAAATAAATCATTTATTTATTGAGGGGAGTGGTAACGCAGAGGTTAGAGAAGGTTGGCCTGTGATTGGAAGATCGCAGGTTCGACCCCCCGGATCAACAACATCAAAATGTGGGTGAATAAGGTGAACTGCACACACCTGTCTCCACCCTCAATTGCTCCACTCTGGGTTCTTGAGCAAGGCCCTCAACCCTCAACCCCCACCTTCTGCTCCACCATGCGCCCTAAATGGCAGCTCTCTGCTCCACACTGAGGGCTGTGGTAGCTTGGTGGTCTGTGGTTGCAGCAGGAAGGGTATCCAACATAAAAACAATTACCAAGTCTTTGTGTGAGATAGTTCGCTGTGGTGACCCATAAGGAAGGGAGCAGCCGAAAGAAAAACAAAGGAATTTCCTAATTTTTGCACTTCAGTGGTGACAAATCATCCCCCCCCCCCCAGAATAATATGATGCTTTTTTACAATAAGTGCTACAAGACAAGCAGGTTTTGGAGTTACAAATCACTGCAACACATAACTTGACTCCATCCATGTGGAATCCCAACAGTGAAAGAAATTAAATTTGAAAAGTCCACAAGTGAAGCAATGACGAAGGCTTTGAAAGATCGAAGCTGCCAGGAGCTTCACTTTAATGTTTTATTGACACAGAGTACCAATTTTCAACATACCTCCATCCTCAAGTGCTCATTACTGTAAAGCTAAAATTACACCAGTTACAGGCTTATAAACCACTGTGTCGCTGCAGCTCAGTGGCCTGACAGCCATCTCTGCCTCCACAGACAAACTTCCAAGCTCTGGCAGTAGAGGAACGTTCAGATCCAGAACCGCTGAGCCAAAGCTATACTTATGTGAGATTACAGTAATTATCAGATTCTCTATCGTCATACCTGTACTGTACTAGTAGAATCCCTACCACACTGTACATAACTGGCCTAGCACAGGTAAGTACAACCTTGTTGCAGCGCAACACATCTTCATCCCAAATTGCAGATGCTTCATACTATTGATGAGCAAGAGCATAGCTGATAAGGGACTGGTCAGATGGTGTGAGGGAGTGTACTGGTACTGGGTAATGTTTATTGTCTAACTGTTGTAGTTTGACCCAAGTATTTTGACTGTTTCCTCCCATGGTTTGGCACTTTTCTTACAGAGAAAATGTGCAGTGAACCAAAATGCAGAACAACACACATAACATGGATGGTTTTACCACTCCTGATGATTGAAAATCTACGTTTCAGAATTTTTTATTTACCGTATATAGGGACAATTGTCAATTATTACCAAATACCATCCACTTAAACCTTTATACCCTAGACTAATTTGCAATGCCAGTCCCTGGAAAGACTTTTAGCAACATAGCAACACTAGCAAAGAGCTGAAAATGTTGACTCTTTTGGAGAACATGACTTTATATAAATGTGTTCAAAGTTGGAAAAAATATAAATTAATATTTGTGATTACTAGTTTAATGAATTATTGATGGGCGGCATGGTGGCGCAACTGGTATAGATGCTACCTCTCAGTCAGTAGGTCCCCGGTTAAAATCCCGGTCCTGGGGCCTGTCTGGATGGAGTTTGCATGTTCTCTCAGTGCATGCATGGGTTTTCTCCGGGTACTTTCCTCCCACAGACCAAAAACATACATGTTAGACTGATTGGTAACTCTAAATTGTCTCTAGGTTTGAGTGAGAGAGTGAATGGGTTTTTGTCAAGTTTGTCTCTATGTGTCCCTGTGATGGGCTGGAGACCTGTCCCCCGCACAGTGATTGGTGGACATGGGCACCGGCGACCTCTGTGGCCCAAAATGGAAGAAGCAGATAAAAGATAATGGATGGATGGATAAATTATTGATATTGATTTAAGTGAAAAAATATGGAAGAAATTAGACAGGAAGTAACGTTATAGGAAGTTTGACTTCGGCATGCCGTGTTATGTGAGGTTTCACAAATCTGCCCCCATTCTATTACACACCTCCTTTCAGATGGCACCATGTATAAGGCTGTCATGGCACACCATTTAATCTCTACATTTAATTAATAAGTATAGTTATAATTTATTCAATTACCGTTCATATTTTGTTAAAAATAGAAACAAGTGTTATGTAAATATGTTACAGCTAGAGTTTTGTTTAAAGCAGTAGAATGGTTTAAAGTGTTTGGAAGCCGAGAAAGAACTGTACAATACTATTATATATAACAGACTAATAAGCTCTATCTCCATATTTTATCATTTGGGTCACAGAGACAACAGGTCCAGGAGAGAAACCTTGACATCCTTTTCCCTATGACACTCTCCAGCTGCTCATGGGGGACCCCAAGGACTTCTCAAGAAAATGAAAAACTATGTTTGTCTGTTCCTCCTGTCATCTCAAACCCAGTCAGTCAAACAGATGTTTGATTGTCTTGTTATGGGGCGGCCGTGGCGTAGTGATAATGGCAGTTGTCCCCCGATCCGAAGGTTGGAGGTTCGAATCCCGAGTTCCCACACCATATGTCGTTGTGTCCCTGGGCAAGACACTTAACCCCGAGTTGCTCCCGGTAGGACTGGCTGGCGCCTTGCATGGCAGTCTACTGCTACTGGTGTTATGAATGTGTGTATGAATGGGTGGATGGCTGGTGCTGTAAAGCGTTTTGGGGCCCCTCATAGGGGGCTGGAAGGCGTTATATAAGTAAGCTCCATTTACCATTTGTTCTGCTGGAGGTTTCATTCTGTTAAAAAGGAGTCTTTCCTTTCCACTGTCTTCTTTGTGTAAAAAAGCTAAGTCTGGCCCTCTGGACATAAAAAAAAAAAAAAAAAGTAGATATGTTTCATCTTTCATCCAAAACTTTTGAATGTCCAGAGGACCAGACTTAGCTCTTTTAGCTTTTTCTACCTGGATTATTGAGCATGCATCACGGTGTCTCCTTTGTGCTTGTTCAGGATGGGAAACTGTGACAAAGTGAAGATTTAATGTACCAGTAATCTACCGGCTTCCTTAGATAACTTTTATTGATTGTCTTTTATAAAGTTATTAATGTTTTTGTACAGTGCCTTGAGATGACTTCTGTTGTGACTTGGTGCTAAATAAAAAAAATAATTCAATTGAATTAAATTGAGGATATATAATGCATCCAGCAAATTCTGCCCCGAGGTCTCTTCCCAGTGGCAAATGCAAAACAAACAAACAAAAAAAAACTCCAAAAGGAGGTGTGTAGGAAGCATCCTAATCAGAGGCCTGAACCAGCTTTACTCCAAGCTCCCACACTCCCGGATGATGGAGCACCTCACATAATCTCGGTTGAGCCCGGCCATCCTACAGAGGAGGCTCACTTTTGTTGCTCATCCGGGATCTCGTTCATGATCCAAACCTTATGACCATAGGTGAGGGCTGGAACATTCAAGGATTCAAGGATTCAAGGTTCTTTATTTGTCATTCGCACCTCAAGTGGTACATGTGGTGGAACGAAATTATGTACACAGGGTCCCAGTTGCAGCCAATAATAAAATGTAAAACAAGAACAGTAATAACATCTAAGATATGAACTAAGAAAAACATTAACTAAATATACATTAAGCACTAGTAGCATGAAAACATTACGTCTGACAGCAGCACAAACATGAGTCTGTGAGCACAAATGAACACAGCAACATGAAACAGATCAGCAGCAACATGATGTGATTTTTCACAGTGATTTTCCTGGTTAGATATTCAGGAGTCTAACAGCCTCAGGGTAGAAGCTGTTCCTCAGTCTAGTGGTTCTACACTTAATGTTCCTTAATTTCCTTCCTGAGGGGAAGGAAATTCTACTTCCGCTCTCGGCAGGGACTGGTCGCATTTCCTTTTGCTCCTACATCTCCCTGCATTCCCTCCCCCGCTTCTGCATTTGTCTCGTCTATAACTCTTCAGCGCTCGCTCGAACCAATTTGGAATGGAATTATGTGCGTGGACTGTCTTCTGGGCCATTTCACTTATCGATTCTATCGACAACAATAATTTCTGCGAAGCGCTCCGGCCGGGGAGAGCCAGGGCGCCCTATCGACATGCAGGCGGTGAGCTGCATTATGGACTCTATGAGCAGGCTAATGCAACTGTCCGCTCTTTCTGTCGGGGACGTGGAATCTCTGTGTTTTATTGGGACACCGGAGGCTCATGCCACTGAAGGGCTGAGGGGGACCGCGGCGATTGGCGTGCTGACGAGGACCTCCGCTCAGCGAAAATGCTTTGATCCAGGCTATGAAGGACCTTCCCAGCTGTTTGTGCGGGCTGTGTCACACGGTGAGAGAAGCGGTGGCTGCCGCGGACCTGCAGTGTGAACTGTGGACTCGTTTACAGCGCTCGGATTCAAACAGAGCACATATGGAGGAATCTTTTAGCTCGGAACCTGACACGAATTCGGCGATTTGGACCCAGAAAACAGAACCTGGACTTAAAGACCGCAGTACAAAGAACACTGTGGGCTGACTGGAAAATAAAGCAACTTATCTAATCTGGCCTCTGGCCTTGGAACTGTTGAAGGCTACAAATCTTCTCCTAGACTGGGAGCTGAAGGAACCCGCTGCCTCCTACCCCTCCCCCAGAGGTTTCTGTGTGCATTCTTGGTTTGAGCCGAGCTCTGAGACCAGCGAACTGTTTCTTATCTAGAATTGTTACACACAGACTGTTCCCTCCCGCCTGCCGTCATAAATGCATCTTGTCCTGTAACTAAATGTGCTTATTTGATATGGTTTTTACTGATTCACGCGGTGTCTTGAAGACAAAACGTGATTCATCTTTTTTTAATATCAACGCTGTAAACCCCGTGTCTTATCCTGTTTTCCTGCTTTTGACCTTCATCTGGGGACAGATTGGGCCTGGCCGCGCTAAGAGTTATCATGCTTTGTTCAGCTGCAGCTTGTTTGCACTCATTCTATCTCCTGGATGTCTGAAACTACATATTTACGTTGTACCGATGAAAATTGATGCAATGTTAATAAACCTTCTTGATTCTTCTTGATTCTTGATTCTTGAATGGGGCAAAAACTCTGAGTGGGTGAGTGGGGTCCTTCATGATGCAGTTGGCCATCTTCCTGCATCTGGAGGTGTAAATGTCTGTGATCGTGAGGAGACTGACTCCAACATCTTCTGTGCAGCCTTCACCACTCTCTGCAGAGCTTTTCTTTCTGCAGCTGTGCAGCCTCCATGCCACACGTTGATGCTGGAGCACAGGATGCTCTCCACTGCACACCTGTAGAAGGAGGTGAGGACTGAGCTTCTCAGACCAGCTCGTCTCAGCCGTCTGAGGAAGTAGAGTCTCTGATGACCTTTCTTGATCAGGCTGGTGGTGTTGTTGCTCCAGCTGAGGTTATCATTCATGTGTACACCCAAGTACTTGTAGCTAGAGACCACCTCCACTGCAGATCGTCTTATGTTCAGGGGGGTGTAGGTGTGTTTGTTCCTTCTGAAGTCCACAATCATCTCCTTTGTCTTTTTCACATTGATGTGAAGGCTATTCTCTTTGCACCAGCTCTCCAGGTGTTCCACCTGCTTCCTGTAGCTGGACTCATCGTTGTTTGTGATACATCCCACCACTGTTGTATCATCTGCAAACTTTACGATACGACAGCCTGGATGGGTAGCTGCACAATCATATGTGAGGGGAGGGCTCAGCACACATCCCTGAGAGTAGCTAGTGCTGAGGGTTATGGTGGAGGATGAGAAGTTGTGGATCCTCACAGACTGAGGTTTGTTTGTTAAAAAGTCTAGTACCTAGTTGCAAATAGAGGGGCTTAGTCCTAGTTTGAATATTTGGTCCATCAGGGTTTGGGGGATCATGGTGCTGAAGGCAGACATGAAATCCACAAAGAACATATGGACGTAGGAGTCTTTCTGCTCCAGGTGTGTGAGCGCAATGTGGACTACAGAAGAGATGGCATCCTCTGTTGATCGATTCTCGCTGTATGTGTACTGATGAAGGTCCTCGTTGATGTTGATGGTTGTTTTGATTTGGGTCATGCCCAGTTTTTCAAAGCATTTAGCGACTATCGGGATCAGGGCCACTGGCCGGTTGATCGATTCTCGCTGTAGTACTGATGAAGGTCCTCGTTGATGTTGATGGTTGTTTTGATTTGGGTCATGCCCAGTTTTTCAAAGCATTTAGCGACTATCGGGATCAGGGCCACTGGCCGGTAGTCATTCAGACCAGTCACTGTAGAGCTCTTTGGGACTGGGAAGATGGTGGCAGTCTTCAGGCAGGTGGGAACTGTTGCCAGGGTAAGTGAGGAGTTAAATATGTCGGCCAGCACCTCACAGAGCTGATCGACACATTCTTTCAATATCTTCCTGGGGATGTTGTCTGAGCCAGTTGCCTTGTGAGGGTTGATCCTCCTGAAAGTACTCCTTACTTCTGCTGAGGTCACGCTGAGAAGCTCTTAATATGGTGGTGAGGTGAGTCTGATGCTGGGTGGTCTAGTTGGGTCTTCAAAGCGTGCATAGAACTTGTTGAGTGCATCTGGCAGAGATGGGTCTTTGGGGCATTGTTCGCTCCTGCCTTTATAATCTTTTATGCATTAAATGCCCCTCCACGTGCTCCATGGGTCTGACCCTCGATCCGCTGTGCAAATGTGGCCTTGGCCCTCTTAACACCAGCATCCAGTTCTTGTTGTTCTCAGCTCCTATGAGTTTTCAGACCTGAAGGCAGTGTTCCTGTCTTCCAACAGGGTGCACACCTCTGCATTCAGCCAAGGTTTTCTGTTCGGTAACTTTTAACATATCTTATTGTGGAGATGGTGTCAGTACATGTACTAATGTACCCCAGAACTGAGGATGCATACTTGTCCAGATTAAGCACTCTTCCATTTTCAGCAGCTTCTCTGAAAACCTGCCAGTCGGTTCATTCAAAACAATCTCTCAGTATGGGGGGGTCCTGGATCCAAGATCCAACTTTCTTTTGTACCCGTCTGGAGCGTCTCAGCGGGGGCAGGTAAGCAGGAGCTAGGAATATTGAGATGTGGTCTGACAGTCCTAGGTAGGGTGGAGGGTGGTGGGGGGAACCTCCATCCATTATCCTTTACCCGTTTCTTCCATTTTGGGTCATGGGGGTCACTGGTGCCCATGTCCAGCAATCACTGTGTGAGGGGTGGGGTACACCCTGGACAAGTCTCCATTCCATCACAGGGACACATAGAGACAAATGAGACAAACAACCATTCATTCTCTCACTCTCACCTAGAAACAATTTAGAGTTACTAATCAGTCTAACATGCATGTTTTTGGTCTGTGGGAGGAAACTGGAGTACACGGACAAAACCCACACATGCATAGCCTGGTTAAAACCAGACCCTTGTCCTTCACTTCGCTTCGTACTAGGGTCTGGGACTTCTCCCATAGACAAGGATTTCTCCGGTAGATTTTTGACCGGACCAATCAGAGAACAGAAGGCGGAGTTTTGAACGACGTCGACTGACGTCGTCAGTTAAAATGGCTGCCGCCACGAAGGAATTTTCATGAAAACAAGGTAAAAAACTATTATTTCTTTGCTGAGAAAAAATATATTTCTTAGCTGACGTTATATCAGAAGTGTTCCTGAGCTTAACAGTTCCTAAATCAATTCACGAAATGGTCAAATCTGCTGGATTTAAATTGTTTCGGTTTGACATTTTCCAAACAGCCTCGGGTGCGCTACGAAAATAAATTATAAAAAATCGAATTTTATCTCAAATGTTTCATCCAGGCCAACAGTCAGTAAATTAGAGCCATATAATTACACACTGGTAGCAGAAAAAATATCCACCGAGTGGTTTCTGAGCTATTTATCTGATAGCCTGGACCTCGCCAGGCTAAACTAACAAAACTCCGCCTTCTGTTCTCTGATTGGTCCGGTCAAAAATCTACCGGAGAAATCCTTCTCTATGGGAGAAGTCCCAGACCCTAGTACGAAGCGAAGTGAAGGACAAGGGTCTGGTTTTAACCAGGCTCACACATGCACAGCGGGAACATGCAAACTCCACCCAGAAAGAGCCCTGGACCGGGATTTGAACCGGCAGCCTTCTTGCTGAGAGGCAGCAGCTCTACCAGTTGCAACACCATGCTGTGGGCTGGAATATAGACAAGTAAACTGAGAACTTTCCATTTTGCCCCAGCTCTTTATTGACCACTACTGACCGAGGAAACACCCTCATTACCCAATCTGTTGATCCATCTCCCACTCTATTTTACTATTATTTGTGAACTAGTCACAATAAATACGGTAGTAATACAGTACACAAAACACCACAACCATTTACAGTATATATATTATAAGTGTTTTAGCAAAATATAATGTTTTAGTAGTAATAGTAACCCTAGTAGCCAGGGATGTCCAGAGTGGATCTCCAGTATCGATGAGCTACTGATTGTTTTTTGTTGATGAGGAGTAAAGTAGCTAACCACGCACTGGTCCCAAGCATTGCATGTCTACAGTTTTCCATGGCCACATCATAATATGACTGCCGTAAAATGTTGCGATAAAATGTGACAACACATCTTAAATTGTAAAAAAGAAAAGAAAACCGCGTCTCTGAAGAAGCCTGCAACATTTGCAATTCAAGGAATTCTTGTGATGGAACAGATAGAGCTACGTTAGCAGTTCCATTATAAATTTGTTTAGACATTTCAAATCATAACTTTCAGCTGAGTGCGCCGAGTTCACCAAGTTAGGCAACACACTTGACAAAAATTTCTAAAGAAGGAAGACAAGTTTCCACTGGTAAACAATGTGTCAAAAGGATTAGAGAACGACAATTGGATTTCTTACTGCTGTGGAGAAAATAATGTAGGTTTTTCTAAAACCTTTTTTAGATTTTTCTACCTGGAATATTGAGCAAACATCAACATTAATGTAGGACTTATCACATTTTGAAGCTGTTGGAGCTAAAAATAAAATTCCTACTCTTTCGATAACCAACACATGAGTTGCATAAAATATTTTTCCATCACATTTATATTTTTCCTTTGATACTAAAACACATCATATTTATTAACATTATTGCAGGTGTTAACAGGAATGTCGAACCACTGAGCATCAGAAATATGATGGCTTTGTTTTTAATTACTTTAAACTGTTTATATTATGTGATCTGCAAGTATGTGATGTGAAAATACATCAAATATTGACTGTATTAAATTATATTTAATCTTTACGAACAGGGATCAATTTTGGAGAAAAAAAACTGATCTGAACATTCATAGTTGTAGCAGTTTTGTTTAAAAAAAGCTATTTGAAAAAAGTAAATAGTGTTAAACACAAAACTATTGAAAATCTGTCATATATTTACTTTGTATTTTAAGTAATATAT
>JBBPBX010002719.1:26397-51325 GCA_038048925.1 Garcialebias charrua | reverse complement strand
AAACAGGAAGAATAAAACATCTTTCCATCACAAAGAAATGAGCAAGAGATGGTCACTGCTCAAGAAAAGGAAGTTAAATGATGAAATTAAAGGAAAAATCAGTCATTCATAGGTCACTGTGTCTGTTTTGGCTTATTTTCTCTTCCCAGTTGGCCTAGTTTATCTCTTTGTACTTGCTAAGCCATCTGTCCCCAGCGTGCCATTTGCAATGCTGTCATAAAAGGTCACTGCCTTTACAATCACATGGTGTTATGTAATAGTTCCCCATCTCTAAAACAAATCCAGTCCAGGTTGGTTTAATTCTCTATTTCTTTTAATGGTACAATTTTTCTGCTGTTTAGTTTATCAGAGAATGAACCAAACAGTGCTAAGTTCATCCTCTGCTGCTCAGGTGGTTAGAAATATTTAAAAAGCACGCATTTCATAGCTTCTGATTTGAAGTAAAGTGCAAATTACACTAATCAAGGGTTGTTGTAAGACGCAAAACAGGTTTATAAAAGTTGAATAGCTGGAACACAAAAGTGAGAAAAAGCAGAGCTGGAATGAGAGATGTGTGGGAATGAAAGAGTACAAAGGTGTCCAGGAAAAATCTTAATGGGTGGCTGTCGGAACAATCCTGATCCCTCCACATCACAATGAAACTGAAAAATCAAACATGGTACTTGGAGTCAAAAAGCAGCTATGCATTAAAAAATAACTTCAAATTGAAACTATCACGATTAGAAAAGAATCTGCATCTAAGTTCTTGGCAAAAAAAAATAAAAATATGTGAAGGCATTTGTACTTGTACATCTTAGAGGACTGAACACTGAATACCATGACACTGTAGGAAAAAGTGTTTTAATGGTATTGCACAACAAAACCTATTAGTCTAGAAACAGCTGGTTATCTTTAAATATATCCTGGGTATGAAATAAATGGGAAAATACTGATGATGATGATGGTAGTGACCGAAAGAATGAGATTGTGGATACAGGCACTTGAAATGAGTTTCCTCCGCAGGGTAGCTGGACTCTCCCTTAGAGTTAGAGTGAGAAGTTAATTTATTCATTCATTCAACCTTTATTTATACAGGTTAATCCCATTGAGCCTCGAGGACTCATTTACAAGAGAGACCTGTTTTCAACAAAGAATGATGACAACAGTGGACAACAGTGACAACAATAGACAAGCATAAAATAGGTATACATATTTTTTTTTTCAGGCTTGGAGTACAGCCGCTGCTCCTCCACATAGATATGCACCATTTGAGGTGGTTCGGGCATCTGGTAAGGATGTGCCCTGGGCAATTCCCTACTGTAGTGAGGTGCTACGGGCATGTCTAACTGGGAGGAGATCCCGGGGAAGACACAGGACGCACTGGAGATACTATGTCTCTCAGTTGGCCTGGGAACACCTTGAGGTCCTCCCGGAAGAGGTGGCTGTGGAAAGAGACGTCTGGGCTTCCCTGCTCAATCTGCTGCCTCCGCGACCCGACTTTGGAACAAGCAGAAGATGATGGATGGATGGATGGATGGATGAATGGATGAATGGATGGATGGAAAATACTGCACTATGACCTTGAAAATAAAAGTTTTATATTTACTCGCTTTCAGTCATGGATTTAGTGGGACATTGACTTCACAAGGAGGCAGACTGGACACAAAGAGCTCTTAAATAAAACGTATTTTATTATAAAAGCAAACAAAAAGCTGATGAGGCAGCCAAAACTTACAAACTGAAATAAAGCAACGGGAGACCACCGGGAGGCCTGATTGTGGCATAAAACATGCATGATTCTCCACTAAGGGACTGAACGGACTAAAGGGACTGAGGTTAAACGAGGAGATGAGAAACAGCTGAAGATAATGAGACAGGGTGCAGGTGTGAGTGGGCATACAGGGAGGCAAAGAGTAAACCAAACAAATAAAATACAGAAACCAAACACCACAAGAACATGAAACATGACAATAAAATGCTGAACAGAAAAAACATTACTGAAAAACAACTGATCCTGACCCTTCTTCTATATACATTTTATGTTTCATTCACTTTTCACTCAATCTTTAAGCTTTCAGGTTCTGTATTGAATGCCTTTTTTGATTCTTTCAGGTTGAAGCATTGCGGACTGACACTTTTTAGAGGTATTCAGTCCTGGTCTCCGAGGGACGCTATCCTCCATGTTTAGATGTTGCTCTGCTTTGACATGCCTAATTTAATTGAACGAGTGATTAAATGGTGCATGCGCAGTTATTCCACAACGTTACAAAACAATGGGAAGCTGCTGGGCGCAGATTGCACCGCCCTGGACACGTCCAACGTGAGCTCTACCTACCGATCATGTGCTTCAGGTCTTTTTTATTTTTGGTCTGGAAAATGTGCCGTGCAGTCAGTGACTCAAGCAGGCTTGCTCAGGTAGGTTTTAAATCACTGAATGCCCTTTAGCTAATGTATGTTTGCATTTCTGACTGATATGCCTCTCAATTTTTAGATGGCTCTGTTTGTGAAAAAGCCTTCAGCTGACTATTTATTCTAAAAGTGGCAACTGGTGAGTTTGTTTTTGGAGCTAGCATGCTACTGCTAGTCTTTACCTAATGTTAATATTATTATATTACCATTCCAGACTGATATGCCTCTCAACTTTTAGATCTTACAAAAGTGTTTTCTAAACGTTATGCGCTTAACAAAGGCTTTATTCTTACAGATTAATATTCAATTAATGTTGGGTTTGAGCAGATTTTGCTGCATCTGAATCTTTGCTACTTGTTAAAACTCATTAAAAAGAAATTGGTCCTGCAGAAAAATGCTCTGATGAACATTCAGTAAGATCTAAAACTGAAAGTTATGCACCATAACTCATGTTCCCTGAAGAAGGGAACCAGGTGCAACACGATTGCTATGGGAATCAGCGCCCCCGCGCGGTTACCTGAAGTAATACACTCACGCCTTACCGGCTACGGCGTCAGCGTCGCGCCAGAGGCCCCGCCATCTGGATATTTAAACGGCCGACGCCCGTTCTAAAATGCACTTCACCGAGCTTTCAGCATTTAAAGGCCCAGATGTGTTGCACCTCGTTCCCTTCTTCAGGGAACATGAGTTATGGTGCATAACTTTCAGTTCCCTTTCAGTCGGTCTCTTGGTGCAACACGATTGCTATGAGAACGTAATCCAATCACGCCGTTGAAATGCTCAGCAAAATGCATGAGAGAACATCTGCCTTAATACGGCAGGCATTTCCCAGCCGCTCTCCACAAGGTATGTAGAAAGCACATCCTGAGAAGAAAAATGCCATATGTAGAAACATCGTCATGATGTTAACACTGGACACATAGATGAAAACACCAGCTAGAGACAGCATAAGTGTCCTCTGCTAGTGTGATTACTCATTATCCCCCTTTTTCCCTGGAAATATTGAGAAGCAGGAGGAAAAGAGCAAGGGACCCGTTACGCCACTGGCAATCAGATGGCATAGTGGAGGTAGAAAACCCAGTTCAAGCACAGGGTAACCTTCCAGGTCCCTAGGGGAAACATTTATGTACAAGAGGCACACACGAGTCCCTCATCTGCTTCATGAACAGACAACTACTTGGATTGTCAAAGAGGCCCATCCTGATGTTGGAGAACTGTCAGAGGAGAGGGGAACTCTTCCACTGAAGCATCTCCCAAGTAAACGTAAATGGTAAATGGATGGTAAATGGATGGTAAATGGAGCTTATTTATATAGCGCTTTCCAGCCCCCTGTGAGGAGCCCCAAAGCGCTTTACAATACCAGCCATCCACCCATTCATTCAGACATTCATACACCGGTAGTGGTAGCCTGCCTTGCAAGGCGCCATCCAGACCTACCGGGAGCAACTCGGGGTTAAGTGTCTTGCCCAGGGACACAACGACACATGGTGGGCGGATGCGGGATTCGAACCTCCAACCTTCCGATCAGGGGTCGACTGCCATTACCACTACACCACGGCTGCCCCAAGGGTGTCCCTTGTGTATGCTGTTATTGTTGGAACAGAGACAATCAGGCCTTAGGCCCTCAGCCATTCCCTTCAGTGGCCAGGCTGAAGGCTGCCACAGCTCCGGACGTGGGTGTAGAAGCTGCCCACGTGCCTGAGTCAGCAGGTCTCTGTAAGAAGGCAACTGCCATGGTATCCCTGAACATTGAGAAGTAGAGGTCACATTGTGAGCTGGCTCCGCATGGGGACAAGCCCAACAAGGTTCTTCCAAACCGTGACCAGACCTGATCCACGACTCGTGGGTTCAGTCTTATTCCGATTCCAAAAGAAACCCTCTTGAAAGGGCATTCGCTCCGTAACTCAGTTCACTCGGAACCTGAGTCGCCCTGAGCGACAATAATCCTGGAGCGTACCAAGTGAGCATCCTCTGTGTCAGGCTGAGGAGGGCGTGGGATCTCGTCCCCCCTTCCCAGTCACTGAAGGACACCGTGGTTTTGTTATCTGATTACGCCAGGACGTGCTGTCCCGCAATCAGACCTTTACCAAAGAAGTATTTTGCTGACAGGAATACGGCCAACAACTCCAGGAAGTTGATGTACAATCTTGCTTCCTGCTCATTCCAGAGGCCTTGGGCATTCTGATTTCTGCAGACTGCCTCCTCATCCTGTTTCCGAGGTGTCCGTCGTGATGATCACACGGGATGACACCTTACCTTACGGGACCCCTTCCGTGAACACAGACAGGTCCCCCCAAGGTTCCGGGGCCCTCAGGCACTTTGAAATGATTCTAAATTTTTCTGCTCACCCAGACGGGGGCAGGTTGTTTTTGTTGGTTTAGCCATGTATGCAGGACCCGCATCTTCAGCAATGCGTGTGGCACACAGGGTATGGCTTCCGCCAAGAGGCCTAAAAAGGCGTTGGCACGCTTACAGGGGAATCCGTTGATTCAGTTTAAACTTTTGCCAGGCAACGGCGAATCGAGGAAACACGTTCCTCTGAGAGCCATGCCTTGTACCGGATGGTGTAGACCTGCACTCCCAGAAATACAGTAATCCTTGATGGGGTCAGGTCACTCCTTTGTGGGTTTATGAAAAATCAGAGAGACTCCAGGTGAGAGATCACCCTGCAGGAGTGTGACTGGGCCTGCTTACGTCCAAAAACCAGGAGGTCATGCAGGTAGTTCATAATCCTGACTCCTTGATTCCTAAGAGGGGCCAGGACTGTATCCAGACATTTAGTAAATGTACAAGGAGCAGTCTTCAAATCGAAGGGTAAGACTTTGTATTTATAAGTTTTTCCTTCGAAGGCAAACCGGAGGAATTTCCTGTGCCTCCTCCAGACGCCCACATGGAAGCAGGCGTCTTTCAAATCCACCGTACATGCATAGTCTCCAGGTCTCACGGACTGGGGGACCTGCCGCAGTGTCAACATTTTGAACTTGAAAAATTCTTGTTTTCTTGCCCAGAGTCCTGAGATCCAGGGCCGGTCTCAGGGATTCATCTCTTTTGGGCACCAGGAAGAACTTGAGCCTGCAACGCATCCGTTGTGATGACCCGTTCATTTGTCAGACACACCCTCCAGGTCTGCGCGTGCGCCATGAGCCTGGGAGGGATGTCTAGCGGCTGCTTGCTTCATTTGAGTGCAGAAGGGGTGGCCTTCGACCCCTCTCACGTACTCTGGAGCAGGCTGGTCTGCCCAACAGAAGACATTGCAAGATCTGACTGTCTCAGGCAAAACTTGTGTGTCCCACTGCTGTTCGTAGTCTGACCTAGTAGGTTGTGTTTCACCAAAGTGGTGAGTCAAGAACAAGGGCTGTCTGTGCTCTGGTACTTTCATTCTTGTATATGCATGAAACAGTGTTTGCTTTTCATTTAACTGTAGACGAGTTATTGTTTAGTGCGTACACACATACCACCAGCTCCTTGTAGCATTTTACAAGTGAAGTCTGGGCTCAAAAGGTCAGGTTCCCGTACTGCGTGAGCGGGCAAACCTGAGGCCCTGTTCCCATTTTGGGACCAGGACACATTCAGTAGTCTGAGATTTTATTGTCGTGTGTGGATGGCAATTTCTCTTTATTACACAAGGGTCTGAGTGTTCTTGTGTGTTTAAACGTTCCGAACCAGCTAGTCTGTGTTCCTTAAAAACACAGAAACTGGTGGTAAAAATTCGGCATTTTCTCTCCTTCTGTGAGTGAGAGCGCCTGTAATGGTGCAGGGGCATCTCCTTTCCTCTTCTTTTGCTGGTGGCCCCTTGCAGCTCCTGTAGCTTTTCTGCCTGGTGGGCCTGCGATACCGAGGCCACTTGTCCTTGTCCATCCCGCCAGGGCCCCTCGGGCCCTGAGATGGTTAACGTCAGAGAGTCATCCATAGCCTCATGGGTGGATAAACTCTCAGCGTCATCAATGTTTCGTTGTAGGCATAGGAAAACTACCAGGTAGCGCAAACAGGTAGCTGACAATCCTCCTCCTGGACTGTGCTGAACAGAGAGTCTCCTTGTTAGCCGGGGCTAAACGTGGAGGTACTCGTGAGCCCGTTAGCGGTGCTAAGACGGGCCCTCGAGCAGCGTAGCATCGGTAAAAACACAGTTATGCGATGAATTCTACCGTCGATTCGGCCGGACAGGATAGCGTAAAAGACAAAATATGAGAAGGTTAGCTAGCAAGCTAGGCCAAGCATTTTCACATACCTCATGATAGAGTCCTTCGTTGTCTGCTCGTAGGCACGCTAATCGTGTTAGCATCGCTGTTTTCCGCCACGTGTTGTCGTGGGTGCCCCTGGTTAGCCATGCTAACCGTGGGAGCTAGCCAGATAGCAGCAGAGTTATTCCATTTCCACTCTCCTTTCTCCGGGGTCATCCGCGAGAAAAGCTTTGAGTGTCCTTGCGTGTAGCATCCCTGAGCAGAACGGACAGGCCTCGTGGGTGTCCGTTGCTGAAAAGGGGGGTATCCAGATCCGCTGAAGCAGGTTCGGGAGCCGGAGCTCACGGCCTGCCAGAGTTCCTCGTCCGAGGACGTCCTCTCGCCGAGCTGCTCGGGGCTGCTGGCCTGTTAGCTTCGTTAGCTTAGCAGGTAGCATGCCTCGCAGTTAGCGTTCGCTAACCGAGCAGTAGAAAAGCAGAAGAGAAAAAGGCACGGGAGCTGGGGCTCGCTGGCCTGCTGGTCTTCTTTGACTTTTGGGTTTTCGCATTACCTTCTCGGGAGCCGTGGCTGAGAAGAGTTAAGCCCGTTAGCAGTGCTAACGTCGTCCGGAGACGTCTCCTTCCTCGTGTCGCTTTCGCCGGCTAGCCTGCTAGTTGTTAGCAGGGTAGCGGTGTCGCGCAGTCAGCGCCGTCGAGCGAAGCGGTCTGTGGAGAGAGGAGAAGAAAACTTTGGGGTGAAGAAAATGTGCCGGACCAGCTTTCGCCAGCCCAGCAGTCCGCAGTAGAAGATTCTCTGTATGCTCTGTGTAGGGAGCGAGCTCACATCTGGTCGAGCGATGAAGATACAGAGAAGATCCGAGAAGAGTGTTTCAGGTTTAGCGAGGTGAAGGGCAAAAAGAGGAAGATGGACGGGTGTCAGCCGCTTAAATGTCCAGAGGGCGGGGCCTCTGGTGCGACGCTGACGCCGTAGCCGCTAAGGCGTGAGTGTATTACTTCAGGTAACCGCGCGGGGACGCTGATTCCCATAGCAATCGTGTTGCACCAAGAGACCGACTGAAAGGGAACCAGAAAGTTCTTCAGACTCAAGAGGGAAATGCACAAGTGGAACTTGAACAATCAGTCTTGTTTCTGATCAATATTCCAAAGAACATCACTTTCGAAAATCTACTTAGGAATTACTCACTTTTGAAGCAAAAGTTATTTTAACTCAAGCTTGTGTACAAAACTTGAGCTGAAGTCAAACCTGTTAAATATCAGACAATATAAACTTTTTATATTCAACAGATGTCTGCTATATGGTTTTCTGAACCTCACTGTTTGTAGCAGCCCTTAAGAGACATTTTTTTCCACTGTACAGGACATGGCAGCAGGTGATGATGATGAAGGAACCTCTGGTCCAGCCTGGATGCTTGTGAGAAGTGGGGAGACACCACCGCCACAGCCCAAACTCGGGGGAAGCGGTGAGGCAGCAAGAGCCGAGATCAGATCCACATACCAAATACAAACAAGTTGTTCCAATGAGGCACAGAGGACGGAGGACAGGTGATCCACGTGGAAACCCTCTGATGAAGCAGCTCTTCTGTTCAACCATCCAGTTACCTTTCTCTGACTGATTACATTTTTAAATCTCCAAGAGCAGTCGAGGAAGATGTGACTTAAAATCAGAAGATGTAATGCTATAATGTAAACAGTGATTAAATCTTGTGCCTCATTTAGCTCGAGTCTTATACATTTTCTACAGTAATGTAACGTTATCATCAAATTTGTTTTTACTAAAATGGTTAAAATAAAACTGGACTCTGAGCCTGTCTTAAATCAAAATACACATTTTTTGGGTGATACTGATAATACATCAATAAGAAGACAAAGTCATAATGTGTTGAACATTTTATTTTCTTACAAGATTTGGTTCACACAACCAGTTTACATTGGTGCTAGTGAAGGGATGACTAGGGTTGGGAATCGTTTGAATTTGCGCTATTCCGGTTCCGATTCCTTTTGATTCATATTCTTTTTGTAGATGGGGTTAAAAAAAGACATGTTAAATCAATTCAGTTCAGTTTATTTATACTATATAGCACCATGTCACAGCACAAGTCATCTCAGGGCACTGAACAGAAACAATCAAATATAAAAATAACAAGTTAAAAGAAACTTTCATATAAAAATAATAAGTTAACACTATTTATCTGAGGAGACTGCTTTGACTTTAACTCCATCATGTTATAAATGAGCTACAGTAGTTAGGCAGCGTTCTTTCTGGATGAAATCATGTGAACTTCTGTTTGAATTTTAATTCTATGAACATTTTTCTTTTTGTTAAATTTATTATGAATTTCTCATAGGGCTATTTTCAACCAGTGTATAAATATCAAATTTATGAACTTCATTATGTTATGAGTTTTCTTTTCGCAAGGGTACACTTTCACAAGAGAGCTTTATGTTTGAAAACCTCATGGAAACACATTTCCAGTTTTTCCACATGTCCAGTGTCTGATGCTGCAGTCATATTACTGAGCTCCCACTGATGGGCTAACCTAGTGCAGAATATCAAACAAAATAATAATTATTATTATTATAAAAAGAGCAACTTGCACAATCCAGTCCAAGTTAGCAGCAGGTACAGTATTAAATCAGAAATGGTTCTTGTTGAGGAAAATGATCATATCTGCTCCTCAGGTAGTATGTGTGAGTGTTCTGGACAGATAGTGTCTCCTGCAGTGTAGAACTTGTTTGCTGGATGTGGGAGAAGCTTGAACACAAATATGAGAATGCAAGATCTGACAGCAAAGGATAAGTCTTGTGTTGGTTCCACCACCAGCAGCAGGGTCCTCCTCAGACAGAACGGCTGGTGGAATGTCCTGGTCCATCTGCAGCCCTCTCTTCATGGACATGGAGCTGTGACATTATGTTCTGTGCCTCTTCCTCAGCCAAAAGCTCCTCCAGTGGAGACGTTCTGGATAGACTGTAGGGAGGTGGTTCCTAAACAAACAACAGGTTCATCAGTATTATCAGTAAAAAGAGATTATTAAATCATTATTAAGATTGAGAATGTATATAATTTCATCATACACTTACACTCTCATCCTACACTCCCTCATTCTCAGGCCTTTCCTCAGACTGCATGGTGACCCCATCCTCTCCACAGTCTTCCTCTGTTGACCACAAAGAACATTACTAGTATTTAGAGTTCAGATTTTAATAGCAGAAAGGACAGTTGTGCATGAAGGACATTTTACCTGCTCGATCATCTTTCTCTGCTCCCAGACACATCATCCATCTTCTATTTAAAGAGCAGAGCAGCTCTTCATAACAAGGTGGGATTAACTTATTTGACAAGTGGTCCATGGTAGGTGGTGTGTACTTGGGTTGCTGGTTTTCACAATGTCCCTACAAACATATAAACAAACATGTCCCTGTTACTGTAACGTTAGCTTAGCATGGACAATTATTAGCTCTGTTGTTATTGCCTAACTAACCTAAATGTTGGTGATTCCACATCTGAAAAGGGGATGCAAACTTTTCACAACATATGTTGTAACTGTTCTGTGGCACTCTTCATTCAGTTGCACTGATGTATTTCCCTTGGACACTATGATGAACACCGTGGAGCCTGGCTAACTGAAAGTTATGCACCATAACTCATGTTCCCTGAAGGAAGGGAACGAGGTGCAACATACTTGCTATGGGAATTGTGCCCCCGCGCGATTACCTGAAGGAATACATTCACGCCTTTTATGGCAGGGGGCGTCACCCCACGCCAGAGGTACCGCCCTTTAGGTACTTAGGTGACTGACGCCCCTCCAACTGGCTCCAAAATTGCACTTCACCGAGCTTTCAGCATTGAAAAGGGCCAGCTATGTTGCACCTCGTTCCCTTCCTTCAGGGAACATGAGTTATGGTGCATAACTTTTAGGGGCGGCCGTGGTGTAGTGGTAATGGCAGTCGACCCCTGATCGGAAGGTTGGAGGTTCGAATCCCGCATCCGCCCACCATGTGTCGTTGTGTCCCTGGGCAAGACACTTAACCCCGAGTTGCTCCCGGTAGGTCTGGATGGCGCCTTGCAAGGCAGGCTACCACTACCGGTGTATGAATGTCTGAATGAATGGGTGAATGGCTGGTATTGTAAAGCGCTTTGGGGCTCCTCACAGGGGGCTAGAAAGCGCTATATAAATAAGCTCCATTTACCATCCATTTACCATTTACTTTCAGTTCGGTCTCTCGGTGCAACATACTTGCTATGGGAACGTAATTCATTCATGCCCTTGAAATGATCAGTAAAAGGCCTGTTAGTGTGAACGCCTGCCCTTGACCAGAAGGCATCTCAAAGCTACTTTCTATTGTGTATTAGAAAAAACAGCCTGAGTGACTCACATGCAGTAACATCCAAACTGTAGTGCTTTGCAAAAGTGTTTAAAGAGCTCCAGTTTGCAGCAGCACAAATGTCTGCAACTGACACACCCTTGAACAATGACCAGGAAGTGGCCAAGCCCCTGGTTGAGTGAACATGATGATTATCCTCAGAGGACGCTGGGAGAGGACGCTGGCGTGATGTCGTGATGTTCGCCCCTTCTCCACGCTGAAAAGTTGTTTTACTGTTGCTATTTTTTATTTTTTGGACATTTATCTGGACTTATTTTGTTCAGTGTTTTTTTAATCAAGGACTTTACGGACAGCTTGGTTAGTACTTCCTAACCGGAATATTGGGCTGTCTGCCTCCTGTCAAACTCCAGCACAAACCTTGCACAAACTTTGCTTGGAGAACTACGTGGCTGCAGTTTTTGTTTTGCTTACCTGCTGCTTCTGTCAACCTCCTGTGTCGTCTGGACCGTTCTGGACTTTCTCCTGTGCTCCTCTTCAAGTTATGCTCATTCAAGTTACATCTCACTGCTTCTTGGTTATTTCTCTCGGAGCCGTGGGTCTGCTGTTAGCGGCTAGCTCTGTGCTAGCTCCCCCCGGTTTGGCTGGTGTGATGTTGACCTACTCCGCTTCGCAGCTGCTTGGACTTAACAACTGCTCCATTCCACCTTCTGTTTCCATCATCAAACAACTGGGACTTCTGCGTAGACCTCGTTACATCCATAGAGGCTCTCGAAAGAAATCCGTTTATTCTCGCTCTGAATTGATTCCGTCCGGGAGACGTGTCGCACCTCAACTACGTCATCAGAACGCTGCGTCTGTAGTCCCTTGTAGTCCGCAGCGCACGAGGTGGCAAGGAAAACGTGGAGTGGACTTCAGTCTGCTTAAACCGGTTCAAAAAGCTCCTACACCAACTAGCATTAAAATAGAACTTTTCAATGTACAATCACTATCCAATAAATCATGTCTAATTCATGATCACATTCTGGAGAAAAACTTGGACCTCATGTGCCTCACAGAAACTTGGCATCAACCAGACGTGTTCAGTTCTCTGAATGAAGCTTGTCCCTCTGGATACAGTTATCTGCAGAGAGCCCGCTGCACTGGCCGCGGTGGTGGTCTGGCTGTAATCTACCACAGTAATTTAAAATTGTCACATCTGTCTTCTCATAATTTTTCTTCTTTTGAATGTTTGGCCTTCAACTTCAAAGCCCCACTCCTGATGAACGTTATATTGATTTATAGACCTCCCAAACCGCATGTTTCATTTAACTCAGAAATGCATGACCTCCTCACTTTTTTCTGCACCTCCCCTGTAAAAACTATTTTTCTTGGCGATCTAAATATCCACATGGACAATTCCTCTTCCCCTCTGGCTACAGATTTTAAGTCTCTTTTGGAATCTCTCAACCTCACCCAACATGTGGACGCCCCTACGCACAACAGGGGGCATACTCTGGATTTGGTGATTACAGACACTGTACTCAATAACTTGTCTGTATATGACCTGGGTGTCTCAGACCACAGGGTCATCTCCCTGGAAGTGCCTTCAACTTCGCCTGCTTCTAACCCAAAACGACCTATCCAGTTCCGTGACTATAAAAACATTTCCCCTGATGTTTTGTCTGCTGATCTTCACGCCCTGACCGCTGTCAATCACTCATCTGCAGATGACTCTGTGGATTACTACAACCAATCTCTCCAGGAGCTTCTGGACCTACATGCTCCCTTGAAGTCAAGACTGGTGTCTTTCTCCCGTTCAGCCCCTTGGTACACTGATGAGCTGCGCAGGATGAAGGCAACTGGCCGTGCTATTGAGAGACGTGTAAAATCATCTGGTCTCTCGGTACATAAGCAAGCGTACAAAGAACATCAGAAAGCGTACGCCTATTCTCTTAAAGAAGCACGCTCCAAATATTATTCCAACATCATCAACACCTGCCCTGGAAACTCTAAACAGCTCTTCTCCACAATAACTCATCTGCTTAATCCCATTAAACAAACTCATGAGGACTCTGTTCAAAAATGCAACCTGTTCCTCTCATCATTTAAAAACAAAGTTGACACTATCAGATCTCAGCTCCACAACCTCCCTGATCTTAGTGTACCATCTACCCGTCTGCTTTCTGGGACCCTGAGCAGCTTTGATGAAGTCGTTCAGAGTGAGGTAGAGACCATCCTCAAGAAAATGAAGCCTTCATCCTGCGCCCTGGATCCCTTCCCCTCGTCTCTCATAAAATCCAATCACTCTGCAATAAGCCCATTAATCACACAAATAATAAACAAGTCTCTACAATCTGGTCATGTTCCATTGCCTCTAAAAACTGCCATCATTAGGCCTCTTCTGAAAAAATCTAATTTGGATCCCGACATTTTTTCTAATTACCGCCCAATTTCCCACCTCCCATTTCTGTCCAAAGTGCTGGAGAAAGCAGTTGCTGCTCAGCTGCAGGACCACCTACAGCAACACTCTCTGTATGAGAAGTTCCAGTCTGGATTCAGAGCAGCTCACAGTACTGAGACTGCACTGCTGAGAGTAACAAATGATGTCCTCATGGCTGCTGACACTGGTTCTCCCTCCATCCTTGTCCTCCTTGACCTCACTGCAGCCTTCGACACTGTGGACCATAGTATCCTCCCCCATCGTCTTCATGTGGAGGTCGGTCTCTGTGACACTGTCCTGGACTGGTTCAATACTTTCCTCTCCAATACATAGTTCCCAGACATGTGACTAAAATTCTAGAATTCCGGAATTTCTGCCATCTTGGTAGGCAGAAAATGTTGAAGAAGAGCTATTTTATAAGTTCCAACCTTTCAATTTCATATTTTTAACTATGCATTTCTTTTATTACTTATATCAAATATTGTTTTATAATTGCTTGCTTGAATTTGGTGCCTTCATAAGACGTGTTTAATGAAATTTCTTTGAACTTTTTCAGTTTGCTTTCCTCTGATAGCCATGTGAATTGATATTTCCCAGCTATGAACCTTATCAAATAATATGTATTATTTTTGAAACACTGGAACTGTTAAGTTTTAATTATTTTGAATAAAGTAGTTTATCAAGTATCATCCATAATTTTTTTATACTTACACATTAAAAATGTTTCAATGACATTTTCAAAACCAACAGATGTTGGCATTTTCCTCCTGTTCAAGGTTGTCAACTCCAGCTCTGCGGTGGCACCTACTGTTCAACGGTGTGAATGACAACTTTTTAATTAAAAATCTACAGGTATATTTATAAATTATTAGTAAACAGTCTACATTCAATACAATAAGACGAATGGACAATTTGTCTTTCTTTCATTTTTAATTTAAATTACTTGAACACACAACTATTAAAATACTGTTGTAAAGGAGAAACAATTTGTACAAAATATTCATTCAGTAAAACATTTAGCAGTTTCAACAACAAGTTTCCACATCAACTGCTGACAGTTGTGCTTTACCTTTGGTGAAACTTGGAATATTCACCTCTGCACAGAATGGTTCCACACTGCCCTGTATGTTGAAACCACGATCAGCTAGTATGAGGTCACCTGGAAGTAGTTTCAACAGCAAACCACAGTTTTCAGTTATCCACTTGTCACTAGTCCTGCCACCCCATGCTTTGGACAGAAAAGACACTGAACCCTGCGGGGTGATGCCTATTAAAAATTTCAGTGTTTGAATGTTTATAGTTTGACCACGTCTGTGCACGTACCAGTAAGTTTTTAGGCCTCTGAATAAAAACTTCAAAGCAGTCAATTATAACAACAGTTCTTTGTCCAAAATGTTTTCTAAATTCCAGAGGCATGGTTTTCCTCAGTTCATCACGCTGTGGCCAATACAGCACCTTTTTAAGACGTGCATATAAAATCTGGATGACAAACAGAAATGTCCTGGAAACCGTTGAGGTAGAAGTTTGAAAAGCCAAGTCTTGCACAGGGCAGTTTAGTTTAAGACTCATCAGGGTCATCACAAATCATTCGAATTGACCAAAATGAGTATTTAATTTAGGAACTGGTATGTATGCCTTTACATGACCAAATACACTCATCAACATGAGGAATGATGGGAGGCCTGTGTAGTATCTTACTTTGAAATTATTATTCTCAAAGCTTTTTACATTTAATTGAAAATTACTTAGCTGATTTCATAATGTAATATTTTCTGTTCTTAACGACTGCAGTTCAAACTGAACCTGACTTTCAGAAACAGGTGTATATTCTGTACAGTCATTTGCACCCTGAACCGTTTCACACACTGGAACTGCTTCCTCCACTTCAGGTTGGTCAGGTTCAGAGACTGCACCGAGTTCTAGGACAGCCTGCGCACACTGGAGATGTTCCTCTGAGCGAACTCGTTCTTTCACTCGTCTGTACCTATAATTAAGATAAACATAAATGTTTATATATGTATACAGATATATATGTTTGCGTCTAGGTAATAAGACAACAACTTTTCTGCTGAAAAGAAATCACATTACTGTACTACAGCAAACATTTTTACAAGTTAAAAATTACATATTTATAAATATTCAAATATCAAAGTAACAATATGTTTTTAATTAATATTACAATTATTAAAAGTGACATTAATTTGTATACCTGTTCATCTTAGACTCCGATCTTTGATGTTCCTTAGCTGCCTTTGTGGGAGTGAGCACCAGTCAACTTCAGTGTAGGAGCCCAGTCTGGGTTTGACCTGTCGTACATGTGTGCAGCCGTCCTGAACAACATAAAAAAATTAACAGAAGCAATTATTCAAATGTTGGAAGTTATACCCAAAACATTACTTTTTAATGTAATATTTTCTGAACAGACACATTCCCAATGCTTTATTCATACATGAAAACAAAAGGGAACCAAAATCAAAACAATGACAATGTCGCAGTGTTCAAATATTATCTATTTGAAATATAATGTGTATGTATAAATACACCGTGTACGTATACTGTATACAGTACATACAGCATTACCGTATATACTGTGTACTCTCAGCTCTGCATGTACATACTGTGAACTCTCAGTTACTGCCACATCAAATTTTAGCTCAAAAACTGTCAGTGATACAAACATTTTTGTTTCCAATATATTCAGGTAGCGATAGGGGCCATCTTAAATTGAGTTATCCTAAAGCTTATCAGTTGTAAATGTCCATCCAGTGATTAGTTTCAGAAAGTTTCATATAAATCTGTCCCTGCTGAAACCCATCTGTTCTCTCTGGCGTTTCATACTGTGTGAGCTGACTTTGTGTACATGTATATATTTTATCCTGTGTTTTCATTTTAATGCTGTTCTTATACATTTTTATTATAATTTCACTGCTGTAAATGTCATAGTTTTACCTTTAGTGTGTGTTACTGTTTCGGTAATTTTATTGTGATGCACCAGTTGAAACAGTTTGTCGTGTGGGTCCATGAGTTATTTTGCTAACAGACAAACAGACCGACTACAAGCGTTAACGTGTGTCACAGGGTAAATAAAGGTTCAAAATACATTATTAACAAGCAGCTTCCTAACAACAGAGAGTCGAGGCTAAAACACGAGCGAGGCACTTTGTTGTCTGTGTTACGGTGTGGATGTTAGCATGTTAGCATAGCATTGCTAAGCTAGCGACAGTAACAGAAGAGCTAGATCATGAAAAAAAAATTCAAACACACACAGTTTCGCTAAGTTAATCACATACAATTTTGGCTTACCTGAAGTGATCGGAGCATATTTTTGATGTTGACGATGGCAAATCCTCCTTGCGGTTGATCTTATACAGCCAGACTCGCCGACGTTCAGTGGCACTGGTGAGCGCTTCTGTATCTGGTCCTTCACGCTTCCTTATTTTCGGAATTACGTAAAACTTACGCTTGGCAATTGCTGGCAATTGCTCGATTGGTACAACCAGTCCCAACACGAAATAAATATTGCAATTATTTACAAATAAACAACCGCAAAAAGTACACTGCTCGTAACCTACGCTGCTACTAGTGGTCAGGAGTGGAAGCATCACCAACTAAAATGGCGGACAACCCGGAAATGCCCATTATGTGACGTCACATGGGAACTATGTATTGATCAATTAGTCATTAGTCGAGTCATCCTCGCGTAGGTGTGACGTCACAGCACGATACTCAGAAAATATATCAAGAAAAAATGTGACAGTTTTCACTTTTTTCATTTTTATGTGGCGATAAGAAGCAAACTTTTAAAAGCACCTTTAACAGGATTAGAACGTTTTTAACAAAAGTGTATAAAACAAAACATAAAGCACATTTTATAAATTGGTTGAAACTAGAAACATCACAGCTAATTGGGCGAGTCTTAAATTGCTTTTTTCAATTAATTTATTGATCGATTAGTGATAAAATCATTAAAGTGTTCAGGTTTCAATCAACCCAATCTGCCCCCAACATTGTTTTTAACCGATGTCGTTGAAAACAAATGAGTTGTAGTAATGAGCGCCAATCGACGAGGAATACAATATAATCTAAACATTTTTATTTATTTATTCATTTCATTTCAATTAAAAAACACATTGACAATTTCAAAACAAAGGGAAAAAAAACTACCTATAAATGAAAGGCAGCAGAAGAAGAATGAATTCTTATAATTTCTGCCCCTTCTTAACAAAATCAATTCAATCAATCAATTCAATCAACGATCAAATATAAATAATACAACAAAATACATAACGTATCACTATTTTTCATTTATGGTTCATTTGTTTGAATGTTTTTCTTTGTGTCCGTTATGTTTTGTTTTTATATAAAATTATAATCTGTTGGAACAAACTTAAAAAAAAAAAACATAATTAACCAGCACTAAGGATTTGAGCAAGTTTAGTTGATTGTTTTATATTTACCACGGAGGTTCTAGTGCAGGGGTGTCAAAGTCAAATACACCAAGGGCCAAAAAAAATAAATTTGCTACAAGCCAAGGGCCGGACTGGTTCAACGTTCATATTGAAATGATTTCACATAGCCTATTGAACCAAGACCTAACAGACTATCTATTGTTTAAGGATTAAATTAACAAAACAATATTTTCTTATGGATCTGTCAGTAATTTCAAGTGAAAACATTTTTCAACAGGCAAACTGCAAAAAATTAAATTGTTTTAAATATATATATATATGTTTCTTAATATCAAGATAAATGCATAAATAAAAGTGCATGCATTATAAACTGAAAATGCATTATTGTGCAGCTCTATGATCCTACTGATCACCGCTTTCAAATAGGAAAATAAGAAAATAAATCAAATCAGTTGTATTCTTTCTCATGGCTCTGTCCCCGAGTCCATTCAACTGAAAAGTAAATATAAATAAATAAAATACAATAAAATAAAATACAAAAATCTATGGCACACAGCCAAAACAATACTTCCTTCAAAGAAAAATCACGTCTTGTAGAAACAAATGTAAAAATTTAACTGAATTAAAAACTGAAAATTTGTTACAGCTCTGTGATGCTCACTTATCTGAGGCTGAGCCTGATACTTGGAGGTCTCATCTTTTGTACAAGTTCATCAATGTTCAGGGTTAGGCTCTGAGCTGAGGAAATCCTCAGGATTGATTACCTCCGTGAACATGTAGTCTGCCTCCCACCTGGCTTGAAACCCCTGTTCTCGGTGTCCACCTTACGTTTAACCATTTTTGAGGAGGGGTGTAGCTGAAAGTTGATCTCTGCTCTGACTGCTGATGAATAATGAAGCCACTTGTGCAAGCTGCAGTGACTTCATGAGCTACCTGCCTAAATAAAGGTTGAATGATTAAGCATACAGCTGTCTTGGGATTTTTAATTAATATTGTTGTTGGTCATTAATTATGATGAAGTTCAGCAACTTCTCGGTGAACATTTGAGCTCCAAGCTTCAGCTGTGTTTTTATTATTCAGTCTGGGGAGCTCTGATTTCGGTCAGTCGCTGTCAGCTTGTCCCTCCTACGAGATTATCAGGTCGGTGTAGACGCGGTTGAACAAGAAAAAAACACAGGTGAAGACATGGAGCTCAAATGAGGGACAGGCTGAATGATCCGAGACCAGGACGCGCGGCTGGGTCCTGCTGCTGTTTCAGCGAGAGTGTCGTCCCGCTGAACTAACTTGAGCATGGTTTAATGTGGCACTATGACTCTGCAGACATTGCACGTTGCTGTCTTATGGTGTTTAGTGAAAATACATCCACACAGCGGACATGTTACGATGAACAGTTGGCTAACTGTTAGCTAAAATGCTACTCACCGAGTCTGCACATTGTAGCTGGTTGCAAACTATGGAATGGATTTCCTGAATTTGAGGCGGGTCTTATTACTCTGGGTTCATGAGACACAACTCCGTTCAGAAAATCCATTCCATAGTTTGATCATCTCCGTGCTGTGTGCAAAACACCAGCGGGCGGCTGTGACTTGCGGGCCGGATCTAATAGTTATTAAATATCATCCAGGGGGCCATAAATAATTGCTTCGCGGGCCGTTTTTATAATTTTTTTATGTGATTCCTTATTTTTAAATATAATTTAGTTTTTTCTAATTGGATTTGGCCACTTTCGCTTTGGCTTAATGTAATCATGTTTTTTTTTTTTTTCAACTTTAATTTGTTCTTTTTTTTTTTTTTTTTTCCATTTATAGATGGCCTCCCTTCACACCTTATAGCCATCCTCTCACTCCAATATGTATTTTTATTTTTTTTTTAATAGAGAGAAAGAAAGAAAAGAGAAAGTGAGACAACAAAACAACAATTGTCCACAGAAAGAGCACAAGGCAAACACACCAAACCTCCGTCCACAATCCTGCAAAGCACATGACAGAACACAACAACGAAACATACAAGCATAAAGACTGATAATATTCATGACCTTGCAATAGATTTCTATAAATACACATACCCATACCTACAAATATATATACAATATACATACATATATATTTATATTCATTTATATACCCATCTACATACATCTACTATACATCCCTGTATCCATTTGTGTGTGGTTGTGAGCATGCATAAGTGAATAAGGTTCCTCCAATAGAACATTTAGTAGCGACTGTGAAGCATCAGAGACCCGTCCCCCCAAAGCCCGAGACAGACGAAGGGGCGATCAAAGCCCAAGACCCCAGGAAGGACCCCGAGCCCAGAGTCCCCAGGACCACCCGAACAGGACGAGCCACTCGTCCACTCCCCAGATCCGACCAAGTGGAAGAACCGGACGAACCCCACCAGGGACCACACACAATGACCCCCCGGGGTCAACAGCGACAATACACAGGCCCCCGCCGGAGCCCGCTGCACCGACGTAGCCCCAGGGCCGGTCACCGAGGCTCGGGCACCGGGGACGCCCATCCCTCAGGTCCAGACCTGACAGGACCAGAGGACCCGAGCCCCACCAGGCAGCCACCAGGCCGAGCTGACAAACGCCCAAGCGCCCAGCCCCAGATAGTGAGGGCCCCAAGCACGCCCGTAGGCAGAGGAACACCCACCAGGGGGCCACGTGGCAGGAGCGCGACACTGGGTAGCCTCAGAAGTATCAGAGAGGGGGCAGTCCAAGTCCCAGCCTGACACTTAAACATTCATACACAGACACACTCATTCAGACCCACCCTCATCCTCACCCTCAGTCACAGAAAGACAAACAATAACGACACGCTCCATTCATAATCCCGATGCACACTCTATACCCCCTAGGTCCAAGACATGTACCTGCTCCCTACATGGGGCAGCCCACATCCAAACCCAGGAGGTAGACCCATTCATTCTGGGGTGGAGAGCAGCAGACGTCCAAGATCCGGCACACCCCGCGCCCTGCCGACAGGACAGGACAGGACACCCGAGTCCAAGCAGCCCCAGAGGGAGCGCACTGCCAGCCCCGCCCACGGCGAACCCGCAGGCCCCGAACCCCCCCACACCCCAGCACAACCCCTGACGGCCCACCCCCAGAATGTCCGCAAGGCAACCAGGGGGGTAAGAGAAAAATAAATAAATAATATATAAATAAATACATAAATAAATAAAATTGAAATTAACAAATCAAGACCCCGACACACACACCCCCGTCCCCAAATGTACTGTTGGTGAGTGTTGTTGTAAAGTGTATTTAAAAGGGAAAGAGAAGGAGCAAAGGCTAGCATTATACCAGTTTCCCCTCCACTCCAACTCTAACCCAGGCCCTAATTGTCTAGATGCATAATGTTGAGTGAACGTAGGCATGGGGGCGAGATTGATGTCATCCCGCCACCCATAGCCATATTGCTCACTCCATTCCCTATATGTGACTTTTAATTCTGTTTTTTTCAAATGTAATTACGTTTTTTCTAATGTAATTCCATTTTTTCTAATGTGATTCAGGCCACTTCTGCTTCGGCCACTTCCATTTTGGCTTAATATAATTCTGTTTTTTTTTTTCTTCTAATGTAATTCATTTTTTCAATTGTAATTCAGTTTTTTCAAATGTTGTTCGTTTACACCTTAGGACCACCGTACAAACCACCTGGGGCCAAGATGGTGTAGAGGCAGGGCAGCCGGCTCAGGACCAGAAATTCCCAGTTCGATCCCCGGTCACTGCATACCTCGTTGTGTTCCTGGGCAAGACACTTAACCCCGAGTTGCTCCTGGTAGGACTGGCTGGCGCCTTGCATGGCAGTCTACCGCTACCGGTGTATGAACGTGTGTATGAATGGGTGGATGGCTGGTACTGTGAAGCGCTTTGGGGCCCCTCATAGGGGGCTGGAAAGCGCTATATAAATAAGCTCCATTTACCACAACAGATTCAACACAAGCACGATGATTCGTCTTGCACTTCAAAATCCACAATTACCTGCTACAAGATGTGCAAATTATTGTTTATATTTTATCAAACTATGTATTATTTCTTATAGTTCTTTGCAATTATTTAAATTTACCCTTAAAAGGTTTTGGTTATAAGACAAAAGATAAATTTCAGAATGTGTGTGTCAAGAATGTATCATACTAATGCTCATAATATGAACTAAGCAAAGTACTTGTATAGTGTTTTTACTGTGACTTAATAAATCTCTTGGGTGAGCGTGTTCGGGTTGTGCTGAGTAGCTCTTTTTTTTTTTTTTTTTTTTACAAAAAGTCATCTCGACATGTCAGAAAGGAAGCACAAGAGGCAGAACCATCACCTTCTCCCCGGCAGGATCAGTTTTCTGTGTTCAAGAGACAGACAGCCTCTCCTCCTCACCTCTACCTTTAAAGACATAATATGAAGCGTAATAATTAAAAAATAGTAGACTGACAAAGGAGCCCCTCAGTCAAATCTTAACACACTGTGGTAGTGTTGCTCTGTATCCCTGCAGACACAGATTTACTGAATTCAGGAGGATTGTAGCTGCACCCTTTAGGCACATTGGGCCTCATGCACGAACCGTTCGTACGCACAGATTCGTTCTTAAAGTGTGCGTACGAGTGATTTAGGATCATTTGTGGCATTCAACAATGTTTTCGTATCCTAAGAATTTTTTCAGATACGAACAAAATTTACGTGTGGTCCGGACCTGTCGTATATTTTACGAGCAGACAGTCTGCTGTTATCCAGATGGAATTTCTTCACTAATAACTTCACATTTCGTTATTTAGAAAATATCCTGAGTTTTAAAAAAAATCACGCACTACAATTGTTTTTGACAATAGGTTATTCTGTTTGAAGTCGAATTATAATTTTAAATGTAATAATGACTAACGGATTAAAATATTTAAATTAAAATCAATTTGTTATCAATGCCGTTTTCTAACACTACAATATTAATATGAAGATCTCAAACTAAAACCAACTTAAATTATGAATTAATTAAGTTTAATTTGTCTCGGTAACGCAGACTTTACTTTGATCTCCTACTGTTACAGTCATAGAGCTCCAATAGCTCAATGAGATGAGCGTTGCCTCTCCGATCCAAACCTTATGGGTTCAATTCCCACATGGGACAACGTTTTTTTCTTCTTCTGCTTTTAATTCATTCCAGATTTAAAAAACACAAGAAAACTATTTATAATACAACAAGAAATAAAGCATAAAGTCTTTTTAATCTGGAATGAATAAATAATCTAAAGAAAGAAGGAAAAAAAATAGTCATACCTTGTGGGAATCGAACCCACGAGGTCTAGATAAGGTTAGGAGCACCTAACAGCGCAATGCGTTCCCAGTTGCGCCACCAGGACGTGTGTATATTCTAAGGTCCACATTTATTATAAACAAACATTCTATGGCTTTAGCTGGTCCTTTAATCCCATGAGTGACGCTGCTAATAAGGACAGATTTTCTTTTCTCAATCTCGGAGAGCAGAACTTCAATCTCCACACCCGTAAAGTAAATCCTTTTACTCTTCAAATTCAAGATCTTTTTTATTGAATTTTTCATTTTTTTTTTCTTCAAACAACAACAACAACAACAAACAAAAACAACAACAACAACAAAAAAACACAACAATCAATCTAAGTTACAACATGTAGAAAATAATCCCTACCCAATCACTGCCAAAAGAAAAGGGAAAAAAATAAATAAAAGGTAAAATAGCCAAGATACTGCATTAACCTGAATGAGTTGTGTTGTCAAAGAGACTGGAACAGATTCAGGAAAGGTCCCCAGACATTCTCAAATTTACCCTCTTTCTGTTGGAGTGTGAATCTGATTTTCTCCAGCTTTAAACAGGACATGATGTCAGCCAACCACTGAGCGTGAGTGGGTGGAAACGGTTCTTTCCACCTAAGCAAAATAGCTCGTCTGGCCAGGAGAGAGGTGAACGATATTACATGTTGTTGGTTTTTATTTAGGTTTGTCATGCCCTCTACAAGACCAAACAGAGCAATCAGTGGGTCAGGGTTCAGGCGTGTATCTAGTACATGTGATAAAGTCTGAAAGATTTCCCGCCAATATTTGTTCAGAGATGGGCAAAACCAAAACATATGGGAGAGAGAGGCTTCAGCATGTTTGCATCTCACACAGTATGGGCTGACATCAGGATACATAGAGGACAATTTCAGTTTAGAGATGTGAGCTCTGTGCACCACTTTAAATTGTATTAGACAATGTCTAGCACAGAGAGAACTGGAGCTCACCAGTTTGAGTATGGAGGTCCAAGAGTCCTCTGAAATAGAGGAGCCGAGATCCTCTTCCCAAGCAGCTTTGATTTTATCTGAGGAAGCACGCTTCAAATCCAATAGTTTACTGTAAATGAATGAAATGGACTGTTTTTTATTTGGGTCTAGAGAAAGAATAGTGTCAACAATACTGCTATCAGTTGAAATGGAGAGGCTGGACAAATGAAGAGTAATAAAGTGCCGTATTTGGAGATACCTAAAAAAATTGGACTGGGGAAGACTAAATTTTTCACATAGTTGTTGAAATGAAGCTAAAGTGTTATTGAGAAACAAGTCATTGAAGCGTACTATACCCCTTCTTTGCCATTCTTTAAAAACAGAGTCCTGAGATGAGGGTTTGAAAAGTTGGTTAGACATGATAGGGCTATAGAGAGAGAAACTAGAGAAATTGAAACATTTACGAAATTGTGCCCAGATTTTTAGTGAGTGTTTTATAACTGGATTTATAACAGTTGTAAGTGGTGGAAGCGGGAGTGAGGATCCCAAGAAAGCCACGGAGGACCATTTCCCAGAACACTGTGACTCCATCTCTACCCAGTCAGGGCTGTCAGGCCTGTTGTAATAGAATGACCAGAATGCTAGACAGTGCAAGTTTGCTGCCCAATAATAAAAGCGGAAATTTGGAAGGGCAAGACCGCCTGCGGCCTTAGTTTTTTGGAGATGTGTCTTATTTAAGCGTGGACGTTTTCCTTGCCACAGATATGATGAAATGATGGAATCTAACTGAACAAAGAATGAACCAGGGATAAAAACAGGAATATTTTGAAAAAGATATAAAAACTTAGGTAAAGTGACCATCTTGACTGAGTTAATACGGCCTGTGAGGGAAATGGAAAGCGGTGACCATCGGGATAATGCCTGCTTTGTCTGATTCAACAGAGAGACAAAGTTTTCTTGATATAAATCTTTATACCTCCT